>BMAO01032674.1:0-73177 GCA_019973975.1 Trichonephila clavata | reverse complement strand
AAATATAAAGATTGTGCGTCTAATAGTTTAAAAATGGAAATAATTATCTATAACGCCCCTAAGCCCCCGCAACGCCACTTGGGGGTCGATTTTCACCAAACTCATATTGTAGCGGATCTCTACTCTATGAAAGGAATCTGCTTATACTCAATTTCAAGATTGTACGTTGAGTAGTTTAAAAATGGAAACAATTATTTATAACGCCCCTTAATCCCCGTAACACCCCTTGCGGTTCGAATTTCACAAAAAAAAAAAAAATCCTTTCTTATCGAATCTCTACTCTATGGAAGGAACATGTCGACCAAATTTCAAGTTTGTAAGTTGAATAGTTCCGGAGATATCGTGATTAGTCAGTCAGTCAATCAGTGAGGGAGTCGCTTTTCTCCTTTATATATATAGATGAGAGTATAAACGACTTAAACGCCAGTTAGTCTCATTATTTAAAAAAATATTTATATAAGTTATTTATGTGTATTATATAAATATAATGTTATGTTTATTTATAACTTATATGACACCGTACAATATGTAAGGTTAGGAAATCTTATGCCACAAAAAGTAATAAATATATGTACATTATAGTATACATCAGTGTGTAAAGGTAAATAAATGCTAGTAATATTTTAATAAAGAAAAAGAAATTTCACAGAAAAAAGTGTGCATGAAATTTTTACTTTAAAAAAACGTGCCTGAAAAGTTTACATTAAAAAATAATTAAATACTTAAAAGTAGCAAACTATTGTACACACACATATTATTTATTTCTGCGAGAAATTTATTAATAGCGTTATTAACTTTTACTAATTTATATTTAAGTCCTTTAAAACGACTGGAGCCGAGTAAACCCGATTCAGCGCAACCTACGTGACGATTCACTTATGTTCACTCTTCAACAAAAACGCGCCTCAAGAAGTTTGTTTTATTAAAAAGGAAAGAAAAATAATCAACAAAAATATAGTTTTTATCTGTTCTTTCCTTAATATTCTTCGATATTTAACGTTCTCTAACCACTTCTCGGGCTGGCGAAATGTACCACCTTGGCTCATTCTGAGTGTAGCTCAGGCACCACGAAAATTTATACTGCAAAATCGGTCTTTCTCGAGTTATTTCAGTTGTGTTTTTTATGGTTTTGAATGCTTTTGTTTATTTTTCTAAGTAAGCATAAAATTTTTTGTTCCGTAATCCCGAAGTAAAATTAACCTGGAAGTAGTTAATATTCCATATGTCTCGGTATTTCCTTAAAATTCCTGAATGACACCAAAGACCCACCGCGCAGCGAGGCTGATGTAAATCTATCGAGGCTCAAAAATCCTCGAGTTGTATGTTATAGAAGCAAGATGCTAGTTGAGGTGTTATTCACGTCACTTGACTGATGTTCTAGATTATGAGGTACTTCGCCGTTAAGCCCTTGTGAAAATGAATATTTTTGCTTAATAAAGACTGCTGGGGTGGTTGTTTCTTGAGGGCCAGTTCTCTCGTTGCTTTAAACCCTTTGGTTGAACACCGTCCTTTTGAGCATTATGCCCTCTTGTAGCCTTTTATTTAATTTCTTGAAATATTTACTTGTATTGCTTTATTTTAAAAAAAGTTTGTCAATAATGTATTCCTATGTAGCTTGGTTTAAAAAAAGCATCCAAGATTTATTTCGTTTCGCATTAAGTGATTTATGAATTATAAAAATCAAACGATAATAAAAAAAAAATCTGTTTCGTCCTCCATATGTTTAAGTACAACCAGTGTTTAATTTGAGAGAAAAAAACGAACGTAATAACATAAAATTTGGAAGAATTAAGACGTTTTTATTGAACTGTATATCATTTTTTAACATTAAGCATGATTTACAAACAAAGAATTACGTTTTTATAGAAGTAGGTATTAAAAATATTGATTACATATACAAATTTTCAATCACATTTTTTATAAAAAATTTAAGTAACTGATTTTTTTAATTAGCCACTTTCCCACTCGCGCTAATGCAACATCATTGATTTTTCATGCTATCATAGAAGTTGTCCGATGGAGGTTACAATGGGAAGCAACGCCATACATAAAGCAATCTTTCTTTAACTTATTTAATGACTTTATATAATCTCCCACTAGAAAATAAATTAATCACTCACCTTGTGGTGTTAGTGAAGGTTACTGAATTTTTATTATTCCTTTCTTTTTAATTATTTTTATTTTCTCTTTTTAATTTTGTTCAATGCTGCTTTCACTATGGAATCCCTCACAGGCTAGCTTTCTAGACCCACCCCATTGCTCTGTTCCAAAGTATCTAGGCAACCAGTAGAGTGATATCAGCCAATGGTAATCAGGACTCTCATACAGCATCAGGAGTTTTCCCGCCGACTTCCCCTGACCACGCCTCTTTGCCACATTCTCCCAACCAATCAGGAGATTCACATTCATAAAGACTCTTCAACATCACACATAGGCCACTTTCAAATCATTAGATATGGGATGGAGGAACGCTTCGCGTCCCATTTCCCAGAGATGTTCAGCGTCGTTCAAAAAAAGATTTAAGAAAGCTAATTATCTATCGATTTAGCCCTGATAAAGCTTTATCGAATTGATCTGTTGATCGAATTGACTATTCCATTTGCTCCAAACTTTGATCCTCAAGTTATTCATAAATAATTCATTCTTGCTTGTTGAAGTTGGGCATTATCATTCATTACGATGAGCAATCGCATTAATATATGATGTGATATATAGAGCATGGATCTTATCCCTAATATTTCATAACTGTCAAGAGTTCCTCAATGCAACATGCAAATCAGTATGAGATTATGACTATGGTTTCACTTCCTCTACAATTGTGTTTTTTCAACAATATTAGATTAGTAGTATCTTGTTCGGCTTTGCAATTAATTGGAAATACAAGCAATGTGATATTGACTTTTTTGAAGAGTGTATGCCAATTATATAGGTGTCTTCGAACGTGGTCATATAGTCGGGATATGTGAAGCTGGCTGATTATACTGTGCAATGGACGTGGTCGTTGCTGGCCTAGGGGTTATGGTCACGAACTCGTGGCCGTAGTGTCGCGGGTTCGAGTCCTGGTGTCACTGAAGGCCCACCGTGTGTAGAGAGGAGGACGATGTACGTTAAACCTGTCTATGCTCAATGCTCACCCGTCGGTATAGTGTGGTAGTTAGTAGAAAGGGTGCCAGTTTTAGTGTCGTCCTTGTCACTTGACCGAGGTTCAAAATTACGAGGTCTGTCATCAACAGCCCTCTTGTTGCTTTATAGTGCGACGTTAATATAGCTCTCACTGAGCTATAGAGATTGCAATATCAAACCAAAAGTTCAATACCTGTATTCGGTATTTCTTAGAAATTAATACCGGTATTAGAAATTTTAGAAAAAGAAAGAAAATACAGGTGTTTTTTCTTAGTTTTGCTTTTTAGTTTTATTAGAGAGTGTAAATATCACAAGAAATAATTTGTAACTTATAAATTATAACAGTATGTAAAGAATAAAAATAAATAAATAAAGGAACATCTTATTTATTTAAATCACAAATAAATGCAAATATCACTATTCAGTCTGCGGAAATTACAAAGAACAAAACAAATTATTGAAATGTTCTTTAATGTTTTAAAGGTTAAATGTTTGAGAAATGTGTTCTTAAAAAATATAATGCATCAATTGTACTGTCATTAAGCCTGGAACATAATTTTGTATTAAAATTACGAGCTGTCGAAAACGCACTTTCGACATTTACGCTAGTTGGTAGTACTGTTAACAATGCGCGATATACTTTTTCCAAGTATTTATCTCTAAATCTCTCATCTTCAAATAAATCGATTTCTCGTCGGATGATTTTGGATATATAGCAGATTTCTGTACTGTATTTTGGTTTGTTGAAATTTTCTTATTTATCGCTAATTCTAATTTTTGTTCAAGAGACAATTCCTTTTCACTTTTGACATTCATCATTATCTTCGATAATTGTACCGAATTCTTCTGAATAAGGATAGGTTTGTAGGTAAAACATTTTAAGAAAATTTACAATAAACTTGATCAAATTTGATTTGGTTCGTCTCTTTTCTTCTTAACTCTAGAACATTTTTTACATTGTTTCATCATATTCTTTTCATCATATAAACAATGAAACCAGACCAAAGTATTAAAATGACTTTTTTATGTTCTTTAAAGTTATTCTTATTGATTCTTATGGGTTATTATTTACGAGTATATATATAATGCATCTGAAAAACATTTTGAACCCTAAAGTATGATACAATGTGAATAACAAACTTACCAATTTAGAAAATATCGAAATATTACGCATTTTCTTCACAAGTACAACCTTGGCTTCTCAGATACGGATATCAGACTACGAATCCTGGGCAAGTTCAGTATCGCTCTAAGCTGTAAATAGGACAGTTTGGCCTTGGATGATTCAGATATTTTATAATTTCTCTTGATTGTATGATGCAACTTTGTCTTCACAGTCTAATTAATTTCGTCCGTTAGGGAACCATTTTAGTAACAGGTGTTGATGGATGAAAGAAGGCAGATGATCTTGGGTACGTTATTCCTCTTTCAACTAGAACTTAGGTAGGAGTGGTGTATTTAGTTCTTTTTGTCAGAGAAATGATTTATATACGTCTATATTTTTAAGTTCAGATTAATAGCCATTCATCCCGTTATATCTGGCAATGAAAAAATCAGATGATGGATTTAATGAGTTGCCTTAGAACTGTAGAATTAGCTAGGAAAAATAAAAATAAAAACAGCTGAATAAAGACGTTTAATATCTTCACCTTCTGAAATGGACATAAAATTATTTCATTTATAATAAATTTTAATCACTGTGCTATAATTAACACTATAACATAAACACAAAGACGTATAATATTTTGCTGTGTTGGTGATCCCAGAACATAAAAGAAACCATTTAAAAAATTTCTAGTAAATGCCGAAAAACCGGTTTTTGAACTTGTGAATACCGGCATTTCGAAACTGTACAAATGGCTCAAAATACAGGTATTCGATATTCTGGTATTGCAATCCCAAACTGAGCAATGGGCCGCCACCTTAGTTGTACGGATACAGTTATGCATAGGCGCTAGCAGGAATGATTGCTACAAGGAATTCCGTCGGTGAAATGATCAAGATACACGAATTCAAGGTAAAATGCGACATGGATTGTGCGATAGGTCTGAACTGCCCTAGTAGCATCAATGTCTACTAACCAACGCGCTATAGGCTCTTCCAAACCATGGGTGGCTGTAGCGAAATTACGCTGATATCAGCGTCTATAAGCAGTTTATTTGTAAACCCACGCCATCTGAAAAAGTGACCTAAAGCGAAGTCTTAGCCAGATTAGCATTGCATAATGTTCAGCGATTAATCCCACTTCAATGTTGAAGCAGATGACCATCTTATCTGTATGGGGGGAGGAGAGGACCAGCTGCCCAATCAGATTTTGTTACGCAAAAGCACATTACCTTTTCCCTGGTGTTAAGGTATGGAATGTTCTCTAACGATAGCAGGTCGATTCAAATCATCCTACAGTTGATTGCGTTACTCTACATGGCACGTTATCCTGGTGCCAACTAGATAGTGTTGGGCTCCATACAACTCACATATCTCTGAACTGCTTCCTTGCTGTGGCTACTGTTCCTTGTCCAACGAAGTCACCAGGTTTTCTGCAAATAAAACTTTTTTGGGATATAATGCAACAAGCAATTTCGCGAGGTTTCCCTCTTAAACTAAGGGTTTTCATTAAGGTTCTTCACTTCTACCTTCTTGCAGTTGCAAGCAGTACCGATTTTCGCTTACTTCGGCTCCTGAGGTCCTCCCGTTGGTGTGGTAATTAGGAGAGGGGGGGCCAGCTCGGGTGTCATTCTCGTCACTTGACCATGGTTCAAAATTACGAGGTCCTTCGCTTAAAGCCCTCGTGTAGTTCAACAGTGCGACGTTAATACTCACTCGGGCCTGAGCGCAGAAGTTCTACAGGCCCCTTTGGCACTGGGCCTGGACCCCAAGCGCCCAATGGATAAACCGGCACTGGATACAAGAGAGGAATAGCAGTTCTTCTGTCAGACTATATCGCTGATTAAAAAAATTTTTGGCTACATAAATTTCGGATATTCAGATATTTTCGAGTGGGAAATCTTCAAATTGTTCCAAGACTCGAGTGTCTGAAAAAATATAAGTGAGCTTTCAAAGAACTCTTCTGTATAAAGCAATTTAAAAGTAAAATACTAAAAAACCGCCTACCTATGTTTTATTGGATTGTTTAATATTTGAACATTCAGATTCATTGAATAGATTATTAGTACAATGAGTAAATGGAAATTTATTCGCTATTTATTTGTAATAAACGTTTACAGTTACATTAATTTTGATATGAATTTTGCTCTTAAAAATGTCAAAAGAAAACATTTAAATTTGCATGCACGCGCGCGCGTGTTTTGGAAATTTTGGAGTATTTAATATGAGAGTTCATTTTTAAAGATAAATTCTTCAAATGTGTTAATGTATAACTCACAACTTTGTAAATTAAACATTTGAAGAAAATTGTATCATTCCTTAGTGTTATCACATGATACAGCGCCTTTGTTTTTTGCGTCTGTGAAGGAAAAAATTCTTACAAATATGCTAGTGTTAACTATATATGACATAATATTTTCTAAATGGTATATACATTATATCATGAAATATTACAAACCAAAAATCAACAAAACTTTTTTCCCCCTTTTAATTCCATCGGATTATAATTACAAATATCTGATTATTGCTTCTTTTCTTTTTGTACAATTGTCTGTTCCTTGCATATTGGCTATTAGTCGAATCTTTCACTATCTGTTTTCGCCGGAGAATTGGGTCCTGAAACTCATCAAGGCCCCGGAGCGACCCCATGACCTCTGTGCGGTTGGAAATAAAGGCCCAATCAAGCGCTGGTGAATCCACCCGACCATGATGCCTGAAGTAGTTATAAATCACTTATGACACTAGGTCTTGCGTTCTTTGTCTCTTCTCATCGATTTCTTATCCACTAACTTACATCCATTGCATCTGTTCCAAGCGCTGTTCTTGATAATTTGTTGAAAATAAGCCTTGAAAAGATTCTGTAAGCGGCGCTTGGTTTGGATCTGTAAGATATTAGATTTGTTGAAAATTCATTATTAAACGTCGATGGAAAATATTTTTAGTAAAGTAATGTAAAATATTTTTAGTAAGTAATCTGTTATTCTTAGGAATTGCTGGTTTGTTTTTGTTTCATTCTACGTAATGATTAAAATGAAATAATGACAGTTGCTCTATTTGACTGCATTCTGAGTATTTTTGACAGGACTTTTCGGATTTGTAATCGAATTTCTGATAAATTGAATTATTCTTTGGAAGTTTGCTATGGTTTTATTTATAAATATAGAATTTCCTCTAAATCAAAGCTCAAGGTTAAATTTATATGACGAAATTTTTTTGGTATGGATTCTTTGTTAGGAAAGTTATTTACCTGTGAAGAAACATGAAAAGGAAACTGGTGTGCTTTTAGTTTTATTTATCAATGTCGAGTTTAAGACTGAAAAAAGAAATTAAGGGCAAAAGTTTAAGGAGAGGGGAGGGGGGGGGGAGTTTTAACTTTGTAATAATTCTTCACTTTAAACAATGTCGTACAATCTTTTTTTTTTTTTTTTTTAAGTTTAAATTATTCTACATTGATAGGTTTACAATAAAATAAGCAAGAAAACGTACAATGTTCTATCACAAATCTAAAGGGCAAGTAGCCTAAGCCGACTTTAAAACCGTTACATGATAAAAATGCTGATATATATTAGATATGATACGAGAAGATCATACAAAAGAGGAATTTATGGTAAAAATGTAATTATTATCAAGAGAACTTGTATTTTTGGTAGAAGGGATTTAATTTCATTTTGAAATTACGAAATATTTTAGTTCTACGAATCGTCATAATTCTAATCATTGTGTATCATTTTTAATTCATGCTTATCTATTCTTATTTTATCTTAATGATAAGTTCTAAAAATTTGAATTTAAATATCTAAAATTCTTTTGAATAGGAATTGTTATTATTCATGAACTTATACACTACGTTTATGTATTGTGAATCTAGAATTTTTCTGAATTTATCAATCGAAGGTAAGCCGGATAGTACTTTTAAGTTGATGAAGGTCTTTATATACATCTATCTTATTGAATATATAAGAAATAAATTATATGTGGGGCATCAAAACGATTAAAGAATCATATTTTTTACTTAAATAATTTTAAATTAAGTTCAACTAAATATTAATTAAACAAATATTTATTTTTTAGAATTTTGAACCTATTTTGTCCAAATTTAGTTTCAGAGTTATATTATTCAAGTAGAGTATTGCAATAAATGGAAAAAATTATTCAGCTTTAAATTCGAGGATGGAAAACTAAAATATATCATGCGATTTGTTTTCCATTCATTTTCCTCTCACTGTCCAGGACTGTTGTACTCTAGTGTTTAAAATTGCGAGCATCGTGATCGTCGATATTCAAGTCGTGTCGCAGTTTCAGATATTGATTCCATCAGAGACCCCATGTTGGGGATAATGGGGGTTATTAATATTAAATGTGACTTATCCTCAAAGTCCTCATTTAGAATGTTGCTGGAGAGTGTTAAATTCGTCTATAGACTTTGGCTCAGAATTACATAAATTCGTCGCCAATAATTTTAAAACAATGGTAATTCAAAAAATCAACCTTTTGTAAAATATGCTAGATGCTAGTATTATATTTGTTATTAAATTGCTAATTTTGTGATTAGTAATGCTTATTGATATTTGAGAATTCTTTTATAAAATTCTCGTGATATGTCTAATTATTAAAGTAATGCCTCCATGTTTCTATTAACAGCTGGATAGCTATATCTGATTAAAACTGATCTTATTCTGATTTCAAAAGAGAGAGAAAAAATCCATATTTTTGCATTCAGTTAACACACTTTAATACTTCATTCCTATAAATATAATTTTATATTAAAAAGAAATTAAATTTCAGTCTCCAGGAGTTCTTATATTATTAAATAGTACATTGTATTATTAAATAGGGCACTATATTATTAAATAGTACAATATATGTAGTATTAAATAGTACAAGTAGTTGGTGAGGTGCATTATTTTATGTTTAGAATATTTTTAAAAAAAATTCCTTTAGTAAAAAAAGTTGCTTGATTTAATAATTCTATTTTGTTATCCTGTTTTCCCTTTCATGAAATATATTATTTTCATAATATTTCTGTTTTAATTTTTTGTAATTATAAAAAAAATAATGCATACCCTAAAATATTTTTTTTAGTATCAAAACTAGTAAATTGTTACAACCAATTGTTTTTATGGATTATCCAATATTTATTTTTGAAAATCGTTATTTCTTTTGTGTATTGTAGAGCACTGATTCGCAAACGTTTTCTTCAGTGTACCCTTGGGTCGTTACTTTAAATCTATTGATTGTTTGTTTTTTAATTTCGTACTTGGAAACAACTCATGGACAATTGATAACGGACTTCATAATTCTGTGCAAACGACATTGAAATAGATTTGACGTAAGTCAGTCCCGCTACACGACGAGTCTTTTGTAAGATCAAGGTTTGAACCCGCGCGGCTCGACTGAAACAACATTTTAATTATGACGCTCCGCAACCTTTCAATCTACTGTAGGTCCTGGTTGTGATTAAAATTCCAATGTACTGCCAAAATGCAATTTCTCTAAATATTGGCTTTCGTAATTTTTGTTTCGCTCAGATATCATATCTTCGGCCTATAGAGATAATTTTTTTTAATAACTTGAAATCATTACTTGACTGTATATTTGTAGCTAGCATTGGTTGGCCAATTCAAGTAGTTCAGGTTTTAAAAGTCAAACTCTTATGATATAGGTTAAATAGCTTTGTTATTCTCTTATTAACAAAACTCTGCTCCAAAAGTACAAGATTTTCTTGCAGTAAGTGCTCTTCTAGTTGAGATTTCAGATAATAATCAATGTGTTAGTTGCAATTAAATTTAGTTCATAAACAAACACACCCCAAATCCAGACCCGATAAATCCGAGTTTAAATCCTTTTCAGAAACATTAACTTGTTATGAGTCTCAACTTCGTCTAAGAATAACATTATAAAGAAAACTAGATGCATTTCTCTTTAATTTTATATTTCCTTAAACAACTTCAAAAAATAAACATGGTCTTGCTAGAAGAGATAAGATCAATAGAGTTAAATAAAATCATATTTAATGAAATAACACAGAACAGTATAAGTAAACCTTCACAAATCTACTTAACACATCACTCAATAACTCCCGGGCCTAACTAATAAAACAGCAACTCTTAGGCAAAATTGAACTTTATTTATCAAGATCTCCCTTTCAAGAATGATACATTCAGCCCAGCGCTCTTCAAATTTTTTAATACCTTTTTCGTAGAACGATTTGTCTTTGCTCTCGAAAAAGGCTTCAACTTCGGCAATTACTTCTTTATTTGAGCCAAACCTCTTTCCCTGTTGCATTCTTTTAAGGTCTGCAAAAAGTCAGTAGTCCCTGGGGCAATATCTGGACTGTACGGTGGGTGGGAAAGTAATTCGAAATGCATTGTTTTGCTTGAATAGTGTTTTTCTCCATCTCAAAGCCATGTTAACACACGAAATTTTTTTTTCCATCCATAGTTTCTAAACAAACAAAAGTTGCTTCACTAAAATCTCTAACTTTTCAACTAAACAAGATATTATCACGAAATTTCGATACCTGCCGTTTGAAAGTTAGTACTACTAGGTTTGACAATTAAGTTAGAAGGTAGTGCTATATGTTAGGCCCCTGGACTTATTGAGTGATGTATTAATTATTGTTCCTTTTGCAAAAGGGAATTGTTAAATATTTTTTTAAAACAACAAAATTTGTACCTTTTTAGGGGGAAAATGAACAATCATTATCCGAAAAAAAGTTGATTTGACGACCATAGGGGGAAAAAATTTCTTTTTAAAAAGCTTGTCCTTAGTTCCCACGAAAACTGTGTATATTTTTGATCTCCATAAATAGTAAAAACCAGTTATTTCTCGTCGCGCAGCCATTTCAACCATTTTCTGTTCTATTAATCTGTTTATTGTCCTCCTCACCCCCCCCCCCCGTCTTCTTTACTGTAGCACTGATGTACATATAGTTAAATTCGCACGAGGTATTTAACGGATCAAAAGTAAATTGCAGGGTTTCAGAAAATGAAATAAGTATTTTTCGCATACATTAATAATGTAACGCTTTGTATTTGTGAGTTAGAATTTTTGTAGTATGCGCTGTTAGGTAAAACTAAAATATTCGAAACTGAAAGTAAAATTTAATGAAAAATAGCATTTGATTCATTGTTAAATGTCAGGGGTAAAATGTATGTTTACAACTAGTGTAATATTATGTTCAAAAGATAGTTAAATGTATACATATTTGTATGCTTTGTGAAAACAATTATGAAAATACTTTGTTCGTTGGGGGGAAACAATTTCTACGCTTGGCAAACTTCAGCGTAGCTATCCGTCTGCCATTCATTAAAATTGCAAAAATGTTATTTATATATAATTAGTATTAATATAGAAACTTATGCACCCCTATTATAATACTTACTAAATTTTGTAGTAGGATTGTACTTATTAATTTGTTTATAGGATATATTATATAATTACTTGAAATAAAGTTACCTACCTATAATTGCTAGCATGCTGAAAATATCCTATAAAAATATTTTCTTATATGCGAAATTATCTTATATTTCTCGAAATATACACTCCATTACATAAAAAACGACACATCAAGAAGGGACGACAGTGGGACATTAAGAATACTACGAAGTTGCGTAAGTACATACCTTGCAACAGAATATGCAAATAATTGCCTTTTGTTGCCAAAAGTTAACTAGCTGAAGCTTCAGTGAAATAGAAACATTGCAATTCAAGCATTGCAATGAAACATCTGGACGGTTTATAAAATAGAGGACATTTCAGAAGGTACAAGGCATAACATCCATACGAATGTGGTTCCGTCAAGCCACATGAACTGTGCCAATGCCTCGCAAATTCATGAACAATATGAGTAGATGTCAGCATTTAAGAGAGGACGTGCATTTGAACTAAAAGTGGCAGGATGGTCAAATCGCAGGATTACTCCACCCTTTCGGAGCGCTGATAAGCTATAGCAGTAATGGATGAACCATAGCCGTAAAGAACATCGAAATGGTAGTGATGGTTCGAATGCAGCGACTGAACATGATTTCAGAATGATTGTCCGATTGGCATTCACCTGATGCGTCCTTAACTCGCATTGTGCAATTCAGAAATCAGTCACTTTAATGTTTATCGATAGGCAATTTAGCGGATTGAAGCTGAAATTACAGATGCTGACTGCTCCTCATCGTTGCTCACCGCCACATGCATTTGCTGTGGTGCTATGCGCATTTGACGTGGAATCTCACGGACTGGAGAAAAATTGTTTTCTCAATTTAGTTGGGGAAACAATTTTTACAAACTGGCTTTTATGACCAGTGAAGGCATGTCTTGAGACTTCCAGAACAACGATAAGATATTCACCTGTTTATCATCCACCACTTAGCGCGACAGCCAAAAGCTATGATATGGGATGTTCTATTTGGTAGCCGCACCCTTAGTTTGTCATACATGACACCCTTACAGAATGGCTACATTTCTACAAAATTCTCCGCCATTCAGTGTTGCCCTTCTTTTCATGGGTCTCTGGGCTTACATTTCAACTTGATAACTTTCGGCCACAAACACAGTGCTTGTCTCCGTGCTTCTCCAATATTTCCCTAGACAGCATGATCACCATATTTCTCTCCAGTGAAGCACGTTTGGACTGTGATAAACGGATGTCTCCAAACCTCCCTGGATTGAGCCGATCTAACTCGCTAATTGTTAGAATGTGTATGGTAAGCAATCGGCACCTGAGGATATCCGCCAATCCTATGATTCATTGTCCAGCTGAATTACAACGTGCATCAGAACCGTAAATAAGGCAACGTTAACTTTTTTTTGGATGTTTATGATGTTATCGTTTTCAATATATGTTCATCAGATCTACTGATTTTTTGTCCCATTCGGATAATTCCTTTGTAGTACATCGCTTTTTTCAATTCCCACTATTTAGTTCACTCTCTCTCTCTCTCTCTATATATATATATACAGTAGACTCTCGCTAGTTCGAACATTCGATAATACGAACCTCTCGCTAATTCGAAGTATATATTCAGCCCCTAGAAAAACTCTTGATATTTCGAACTAAACAATACGTTTTGGTACACTCCTCAATATTTCATAGTAAAATCTGTCGCTGGCCTGACTACAACACACTATGATTCGAAGTTATCTTATAAAACTCTCGACAATTTGAACACTTACTATCTAGAGTCCTATAGTAAACAGATTGGAGCTTTGGTGTTGTATTGTCTCTGCGTGTCTTCCCTATAACGTAGCCCTTTTGATGGCCATCTGTCTGCTACCCCATCTTTGTGTGTCCCGGTTCCTCAGACGAAAAGAAACATTGCTTTCCTTCTTCAAGTGGACAGTTCTGGTCGCACTTGTCAGCAGTCCATACCTTTCGTTTAACACGTGACCTTGTTACTCATGTGTCAGAAAGGACGGTCCGCAATTGTGATGCGTAGGATTGTGTTTTTTTAGTTGAACTGACATAACTATTTATAGCTCATAGCATGTGGCACCAAATTGGACATGGGTGGCACTGGACCCTGCCTTGAAGAACCAATGGTGTTGGGGACAGACGGGCGGGGAACGATTTCATTTCTAATGAGGAATGGAAGAGATTTGGTGGGCATGAAAGAGAATTACTACATAAATTTATTATTTCAATACATGACTTTTAACTTCTGTATAACATCAATACTGTATAATATGTACTTTTAAAAGTTTTAAAGTAATTTTATACATATGTACAATTGTTGTTTTATTACATAGTTTAAAATTTAGATGTGTTAGGAAAAAATAGGAGTTTTTTTTTTTTACCCTTTTGATAATTTAAAGTTTTTTATTGGTCTCTTCGACTTCGAATTATCGAAAGTCGACTGTATATGTATATCATTAAATTTTCTATCGTTAATAAAATACTTTTTATTAATCCACTCAGGTTCAAATACATTTTTTAAACTTATAGTGGATGCACTTGATGTTAATACAGTTTTTTCAAATGTTAATTCATTAATTAAGTTTAATTAATGAATAAATAGTAACAAACAAACAAAATAATAGTACAACGCCATATATAAAAAGGAATATCGCTTGTTGTGTCCTGTAGTGCAATGAATAGCGCTTTGGACTTCTAATCCAAAGGTCGTTGGTTCGACTCCCACCTGGGATGACGTAATTTCTGAGAATGTGATTTCTTTTTACTCTGCTATTTTATTGGAAGAATCAAATTAAATTAATTAATATATACTAACACACAAAATTATAGTCCAACACCATATATAGAAAGAAAATGGAAAATTTTTTTGCAAGGAAAATCGCTTTCTCTATTTTGCCACTTAATATTGTGTTTTTGTCATATGTAAATACATATGTACATTAGTTGTACTTATTTAATGAAAAGTAACTAAAATAAGATTTTTCTTTGTTGACCTAAGTAGGAATTGACTTAATTTTTTTTTATATTACATGTTGTGTTAGAGAGCATACGAGGATAAATCTGAAATTTTTGAGGTATGCGCAGACGAAAAGTTACAAAAAAGAAGAAAAAAATGGTTTAATTTAAAAATACAAAGTATTTTAACACAGCAGACGATTTTTTACTGACTTTCCTCAAGTTGTTTAGCGTGAAATAAATTTTAGACACTAGAAAAAATGGAGTTACGCGAGGACATTATCGTGCTATGATTTTCTATGATTTTAAAGAGGGATTAAATCAAGACGAATGCGTTCAACGGCAGCAGTTAACATTTGATGACGAATCTCCATGTCGTGCTACTGTATTCAGATGGTTTAAAGAATTTTGCAGTGGTCACAATTCTCTTCAGGATGAAGAATACACTGGAAGACTGCGGTCGGCAATAATCTGAGATAATGTGAAAGCTATACGAAAAATGTTATTTAATGAGATAATCGCTGTACCTACCAAATGATACAAAATGAACTTAACTTATTCATGAAGAAATACAAATGAAAAAAGTAGTTTGCCGTTGGGTTCCTCGCAATCTAACTGAGCACCTAAAAGAGAAGTGTGTCCGAATCAGTAAAGAATTCCTTAAATTGCTAAATGATGGTGGCCACAGCATCATTTCTAAAATTGTAACGGGTGATGAAACGTGCATACCGTTTTTTGACGTTCCAACACGTCAAGAAAGCAAAGCATGGGTCTTTGAATGATCTTGACCGCCGACAATAATGAAAAGACAACGAGCAATGAAAAAGTAATGTATGCCGTTTTCTTAAGAAGTATGGAATTGGTCAAAGCCATCATATTGGAAGTACAAAAGATAGTAACTCTAAACTGGTAAACAACTAAATGTCTTCCATAAATTCTCCAAGAAGTGAATGTTAGGGGACTTATGCTTCACCATGACAATGCATCTTCCCAATACAGCGAGATTAACAGTTGAGTTTCTTAAACAATAGCAAATTAAAGTAATAGATCATTCACCTTATTCTTCGGATCTAGCTATGTATGACTTTTGGTTATTTTTTTAATCTAAAAAGAACTTACGTAGACGTCGTTTTCATTGAGAATAGATTGATGTGGCTACAAATGCATTTTTTCATCAGTTACAAGAAATAATGGTTGGGGCATTTAATCTGTGGAAAATTCGTCTACTAAAGTGCATTGATGCTGCAGAAGGCTACTTTGAACATTCATAAAAGTTTGTAAGTGTAACTTTAAAAACCTCGATGTATCTCAAAAATTTTAGAATGAACCTGGTATTAGCCGTATTGGAAGATTTTTTTTTTCTCGCTGATATACTTCTTTTAAACTCTCCAGGCTTGTTTGGATGTGTGTCCCTATTGATGCTATAGTTTGAGTACCACTACAATGAACTATTTTCTATTTTTCGAAAAGAAAAGTCCTAGTATTTATTTTGCAATTATCTTCATGATACAATTGTATAGCCCTTTCATTTTTATTTATGAATGAACTTGAACTTTTCTATGTTTACTATTTTGTTCATTGTAAGGAAAAATGATTCCTTTTACATCATTTTTGTTTCAGGAGCGATTAATCTACCCTGTAAAAAGATGTGGACTCTATATTTTAAATTTTTTCACATAATGTTTTTTTAAATTATATATATATATATATTTTAAAAATATAAAAATAGTTATATAAATAATATCATAATAAAAAAAAAAAAAAAAAAAATAAAAAAAAAAAAAAGTTTCAGCAACTTACAATTTGAGTATTATATATATATGTTTCGACATCAAGATTGTACTATCTTTGGCACTGGAGTACGCAAATGAAGTTGTTTGATGACTTTATTTTTCTAGTTATCTTTTTTAGTACCATGCATTCCGATCGATAGCAATTGTTCTGTCTGTCTTTGTTTTTTGTATTTTTTTAAAAAATTTCTTTCCTTTTTTGACACATTTCTTCTGCATGGTTTAACATCTAATATTATTATCTGCGAGGATTATTTTTTTATACTAGCGTATAGTTATGTGCACAGAGTGCATCTTCTATGAGGAAAACCGTAGCTTATAAATAAGATTTTTTATCTTGTTGTTTTTCTTTTTACAGAAATTATTCTGAATTGACATGTAATTAATTGACTGCAGACACCTTTTTCAGTACATAATGTTGTTAAAAAATGGAATGTATGTCATTATTTTATGTAAGATTAATTTCCACTTTTTTTCGCTTAATACGTTAGCTTTTTTTTTTAATTGTTAGGTTGGCCGTAATTGGGTTTTCAGCAACTTGCCACTTGATACATATCTTCAAACTTTCGACGATTATGAAGTTGATTGTTATTCCGCAGGTAAGTGAAACGAGTTTGAGTTTTATTTCTTTAATTTTACAAAGCTCCTGAAATTAGAAACTTGAAAAATTCAACTTATGTATATTACATATTTCGTGTAATCTTGGATGTTACAGAAAGAAACTTGAACTAATGCTATTAATTAAAAATAGAGAGAAACTTGATTTTTCATTAAAATTTTTTGTAGATTTGCTCAAATTATGAGGAAATGAAGTTATTTCAAATTATGTTTTTCTTTCTTACCTTTATTATTTTTAAATAGAACGAATATGAGAGGTGCTGAGGTAATTGATGAAATACTAGATTTTTGAATATTTAAATCTAGAGAAATAAAATGCTTCAAAAATTTAGAAATAACTTATCATTTTTTTTTTAGAATTTAAAAGAACACCTTAGAATAATAAAATGTTCTTTAATATGAACTTTAAATAATTTTGGTCAAAAATTAAATAATCTTTAATAATGAATTTTATTAGTATAACAATTTCTATTATATATATTTTTTTAGGTATATAATTTTGTGTAGAGAATTCGGATAAGTTAGTTTTAAAAAAAGCATTATTTATAATGAATTATAAATAAAATGCAGGTGAAATTTCTCTCTCTCTCTCTCTCTTTTTTTTTTTATAAAAAAGACATGAAATTATGTATTGATTCTTTCTTTTCCATTCTTTCGTTATAATTTTTAATTATTCTGATGTGTGATATGGAGTTAATTTATGTTAGATGGGAAAAGCATGTATTAATAGAAGATAACAATAAAAATTACCATAGATCTGTAACATCAAAATACAAATTGGAATGCCACAAAAATCTTATATCCACATCAAAGTGAAATTCGAACATATTAATGATTCCACTAACTAATCAATCTACGGCTTTCCATTTACATCGCGACGCTCCATTCTTCTCTATCATGCATTGGATTACCATATTTTGTTCTTCGACAGTCCGTAATTGTTGCGTCGAACGCAGTGCAAAATAGCATGCCGGTCAATACGCGGAGGAGTAAGCCAATATACGGGAAAACAGCCGGTGTGTACAACAGCATGATACAGTGGAGTGCTGGTCAGTGGGTCGGAATGCTGCTGAGAACCTTTTCATCCCAATCTCGTCCTCTTGGGTATCCATTCGACCATGAAGTCTCCTCAGCTCCAGTGATTGAATTTCTTTGGCGCCCCTCCATCCAATGTTGATGAGGCGTTTGTGGAATACATTCCGCCCCTGATCGTTTTTATGTATTATATTTTGGCTTGACTCAATAGTGCTAAGGGTTGTAGTATGGGTCAATAATAAATTTTTAAATTCTGTGTTGATTTGAGAACAAAAACTTTGCTCAAATGAAAAAATAATCATATATATATATATATATGTTGGGCATTTTAAAAATGTAGATTTTATCGTAAAATTGATTTTTATTTTAATTCAATATGATTTTTAGAAGATAAAGTAACATAACATCCCATTTGAAACCGGTCTCTTGATATACACGACACGCACAAAGGTAATTTAAATTTTTTAACAATACAAAACAAAATAAATCAGGAATTCTTCTAGAAATGTGAAGATGATAATTCTTTTTTCCCCTGTTATTTGGATTAAAATTGTAGAATAATATAATTACTTCTGAAAGCAGTAGTATGGGGTGAGCCAAAGGTCTCTTTTTTTGTCCTGATTATAAATATTTATAATGGTGCACACAAGAGGGGATCCCCGTGTCTGGACCCCCTTTTCCCTTGATTTTTTTTCGATTGAGTGTAATCCTATGTATATAGTAGGTACCTAAAATTTAATTAATTATTAATTAATGCAAATTATTTATTCAATAATTTATTTTTTACTGTTTATATGTTCCTGACAATCGACAAAATCAAAAGAATATATTGGGTGGCATATTGAGGTATGATACCAGAATGGCGGACTTTCAACCCTGGACTGCACCCCCACCCCCTCTTTGAAAAAGCTTCTGTGCGCCACTTTCCCACGCTATTATAATTAGACATATGTTTGTTCGGATGTGTTGTAAGTACAGTTATGATTTTTTTTATAAGACCATTTATCTCAGTAAATTGCAACGTATGCCCCCATGGCAGCTCGGAAAATGTGTAGGGGTATTTCAGTTCCCGCCAAATGTTTTTTAACGTGTTTTCTGTTACGCTCAGGGACGTCTTAACACTCTTTGAGTCCCTGGGCCCCTATGCAAAAACAGGCCCCTACCTGTGATTTTTAAAAGTAGTCTGCGTTCATAAAATAGCATGCATTGTCAAATACTCGTACAAACGGTAATTTGAAACAAATAAATGTGCATTACTCACAAATCTCACAGACCGGCTCGACCGATGACCGCATTTCGACTAAATAAGTTGAATGATTATTTATGGTATTAGACCTAGGCATGGACAACGGTCATCACATAATAATACAGCCTTATCACTTTTACCAGTTGACAGACAGTATGAAATTCCCTGTTTTTTGGAGAATATGTACGGGAATAATATTTGACCATTAAAATTATTCGGATCATGATCTTATAAAAGACAGAGTCGAGAACGAAGCGTGGCCCCTACCAAGGGCAACGCCCTGGTCCCGGACCCAGTTGGCCCATGCCTTAAAACGTTCCTGGTTACGCTGCCTGGTTCTTTAAACATTTCATACGATCGCTTTATTGATTTTGCATCAGGACAACAATGCATCAAGACGTCCAGAACAATGTCGAAATTTACGCTGAATATTAATAGGCGAATTCGTTTCCCGAAACCAAAGCAATCATTTGGCTTTCTCTGAAATCGACGCCATTTCGGCCGAAAATTGTGTCTTTCTTTCAAATGTTCCCTGGGGTCACTCTGGAAGGAGCACTCCCATCATCTATTGCACAAAAAAGCTACTAAAACTGAGCTATATATGCAGTGATTCAAAAGTTGCATTGTTATATTAAAAGTTATTTTGTAATGAATTTTTATAATCAGGGTAAGACTTTTGGTTCACCCTATATATTTGTAAAAAGGAAATTATTATAATATATTTCTTTTTAAGTGAATAAATGATCATGGTGATTTATAATGGGAAAAAATGTAATAAATTCAAGATTTAAACAGTCATGTTAAATTTATTTAAGACCATTTCAAAAATATGAAAGTATTTAGTGATTTATAAGTACAAATAAGCTATTTCTTTTGAATAATATATTACAACACTTTTTAAAACTTAAAACAATTATTTTTAAAAGTCTTCCTCCATATATTTTTATGTATTTTTTGTAGACCTCTATCTTGCTTGCACCCCTCCCTTCTACTTTCTGCCTGTATAAAATGATCGATGAATTCTATTCTTATTGTCTATGAATAACTTTCCACTCTTCTGAACTACAAATCCTGTTGTCTTTAGCCGGTGAATAAGTAAAAAGTATTTTATTTTGTTCTTTCGACATAAATATAATTTTACGCGGACTGAAAGTCATGTTCTTGACGACTCTACATAAAACAGACTTTTGCCAGCGACGGAAGAAAATGCTTAGTTTGCGAAAAGGCTTGGTGGATGTTCATTTTGAAAGTGGTCTAGAAACATTGTAGCAACTTTAGTATCTCCATTTCTCTTGCTGTACTTTAATTCGTGTGTTATCGTCCATACATATATATTTATTTTTTATAAAGTTATCGAGCATAAATTTTCTTATACTGTAATTGATGTAAAATTCCTCTGTAGGTGTTAATCAAACATTAATTTTGTGTCTTGAAAAATTATTTCATTTCATAGATTATTTTTTTTTTTTTTACTCTTTGTTTCTAACAATATTTAAAGCATTTTTTAAAGTACTATGTCGATTATTATTTAATTTGAAAGAAATTCCATGTTATTTGCATATATTTATAGAGAGAGGGTGATAAGAGATGCTGTGTAAAATAAGATTCTTTGCATCAGTTAGGAATTCATTCCTATTTGTAAGTGCAAAAAGCATGTTAATTATATCGTTTACTAATTCAAATTATTGTCTTCTCTTTGTTTTTAATTACTTTTCTTTGTTTACATCTTGATTGAATAACTGATATCAAATGTATTCCTCCAATTAGGATTTTTTTATAAATTGGATTTTAGTAAATCACATTGCTAAGCTTACAAAACAGAGAAGTGATGGTAAAACGTTTTAAAAAACAGGTTGAAGACATTTGTTGCCAGGTTATTGTAATTTATTATTAAACGCAATAAAAACTCGTAAGAGAAATAGTATATTTTAAAAGTTTAATTTGATATTAATGCAATAAATGAAACTGTTACTGCATTTCTTATGTTATTTTTTTTTTTTTTTTGAAAATTTAAATATAAAATAAGTTAGTACATTTTAGTAATTTTGTGTATATGCATTGATTAAGTCGAATTCTCTCCCCCCCCCCTTTTTTTTCCCTTTCATTACACACCAAATGATTTTTTTTAAACATTGATATTTTAATTTCTATAAAGGGTCTGCATTATTGTTTCAAAATCTGCTATGTGCCAGATAGTACCTCTGTCTTGGTTTCATCTGACCCGCGGATGTAGTTTGCTCCTTACTGACATTAAAGAAAGTAGGGGGAAGAACATTTCGAATAATGTATATATATAGCTCCACTCCAAGAAAATCTTATAAATCATTCTATTCGTCAGGCGATAACTGCTTTATACATCAAAAGTTTATAATCATTTTCACATTTTATATTCATTTCCATCTAAATAATAAGAAATAACTGTCCTCTTTCGCATGAAGTCATCATGAAAGCCCAACTTTATTTTGATGTTCCCTCAGTTGGATATTTTTCAAATGAATAAATATTTGAATATCACATTGTGTTTCTTCTCTACTTGAACAATTGGTTTATACATCCCTTGTACTTCTAAAGGTGCATATGCCAGTTTAGAGTATGCATATTTACATAATTAATTCTCAGTCATTGATCTGGCGATTACTTACATTAGTAAGAGATAAGTAGGGAACTTCTTTTAAAAAAATTGCCTAAATATTTTCATTTTTGTTCAGTATATTCCAAACTTAATTTTTGGAGTATTCCGTGTTAACTGTCGTAGTTATTGGATGACTATTATACAAGTATACAGTAATAATCTAATTGATATATATATTCAATTGATATACGTTCAAATTGAATAATCTAATTCATATTTCGTCAAAATCTTTTTCCCCCTTCGTATTTAAGAATTCAAAACTGTTTTTATTGTGCTTGTTTATTATATTTTATTTGTTTTTGCTCTTCAATAGTAATCCAGTACTTGATTTTATCTTGGAAGAAGGAAATGATAGTTATCTCGTTGACTTATATTTTAACTCAGCAATTTGAAATGTTTTAGGATTTCTATTATTTTTAGTGAAGTTTTAGTTGATCCATTTTTCTATTATTTTCTAAAGTAAGGGATGAATACTTCTGATTTTTATTTTGAAATTAAAATTTACTTTTATTGATATATTTACATATTTGGATAATATACTTTTTTTAAAAGTAATTTTTTCATTCCTCTATTCTTTTTCCTGAAGAAATAATATGCTCCTTGAAAATGTTTGTCTATTCAGAAGGAAAAAATACTTAGCTTGATATTATAAATTGTACAGTGAACATCTTAAAAACTTTTGTTTTCCTTTAGTTACAAGAGTAAGTGAGAAAAAGGGAGTAGAAAATATTTCAGATATTAATTTTTTTTGTGCATTTTTATTATTTAGTATTTTAACGTATATTTTTAAATAAATATGCGCTATTTAATCTTTTTAATTGATCGTAATTAAGAAAACCAATAACAAAGTACTTGTAAGTTCAAAAAACAAAATTAGCTAAATATTAATTATTTCACTCCTTCTCTTTCAACTCTTGCAGGTGAAACAAAAACAATCTGTCCATATACGCATTACAAAAGCCAGGGCTCACTCCCGCTTTCAAATAAATAAATACCTTATAGCATTTTGTCTCTAAATAGCAAGACATTCGCTCACTCCCCTTTCATTGCCTTTCACGAACCCCTCCCATGTTGTCCTATCCTATTTTGATGTCGGTCCTCACCAATTTCGTCTGCTGTATAAATCACGGGGGTTAGAAATCACTGGTTTAAAGCAGGGAGGAAACGGATGAAAAACCGCTAGTTTTGTTCAATTTTTATTATTTCCCTTTTCTTTTTTTCCCTCCCCTTACTGAAATGGGGTTAGGGGATGTTATTGGTTTAAGAGCAAAAAAAAGAGGGATCAGTTCGTGAGTTTATGAGGCGTGAAACCTCAGGTCGTGTGCTTGAATTTTGCTCCTGCCCTCTAGTGGTATTACCCCCCCCCCTAACCCACTTAATACAGGCTGATGTGTGTGGTGACTTGTGATTGGAGGAACTGAATCACCGAATATTGGTGTGTATTGGCTTTAAGTTTGGTTAATAGTTGTTCATGTTCAAAACTATTAGAAAGATTGAATTTAGAATAAATATTTGAGTGCTGTGAAAGTTTAAGAGTTAATCAAAGTTTTTCCTGTTAGAATATTAGTGTATTTTTTTTAAATAAATATTTTGATTGCACTTGCAATCTTACCAGGGTTTGAGTTAATACCAGGTCTATATTTGTAATGATACAAAATCTTTTTGTTGTTGTTATCTATTTGATCGATCTCAGTGCGATCTAAATAAAAATTATTTATTACTTGCAAGTATTATATATAAATTTGTGCTGTATAGTTGGTTAATTAAACAGGGGAATATTTGATGTTGAAGTATTATTTAAGAGTTAGAAAATTTATTTTATTAAATGATCCTTATAACAATTTTGCTTTGAGACCTCCCACCCTCTAATTTGATTAGGAAGTACTATTTAAACAATTTCTATGCTCTATTCATCTGTATTGAATATGTATTTATTTTATAACCTAATTGCATATTATTTCTAAAGTAGAATTGATATAATTTAAAATTAGTATACTTATTGATAAGAATTGGAAAAATAATGTGTATTTTAAGTATTTGCGCACACTACATGACATTAAAACGTATTTCCAATAAGTAATTAGAAAATTTTGGAAATTTTAAGATAGAAGTGCAGCTGTCTTTCATAACCATACGTTGGGTAGGATATAGGGGAAGGAATATTCAGAATGGGTGATATCCGTACCGCTATTTGCGCCAGGCAAATCATTGTAGACATGTTTTCTTGTCTCAAAATACATGTGGAATACCAGAGAAAGCCAGGCCACCAACGGAGACAATTCCAGCAAATAGACTATTTTGCGAGGAACATGGTGATTTAAATGTTAAGTGCTGGGTAGTTTATGCGTCATATTTAAATTGCTACCCATCCAGGTGCTTCTACGGCGTACTAGATGTAGCGAAGATGGTTTTAAAAAAGGTAATGTGGTAAGTGCAAAGGGTACCGGTGCGGCCAGAGTGACATATACACTCATAGATACACTTATCCACTGACAAGTAGTGTTGACCCCGTAAGGCACTTCTGCCGCTATTTTGGAGCATGTCCCATATCGGCCAGTACAATTACCTATTGATTGGGCGCTAGCGACCCTCATTCGAGGCTTCCATTACATAAAAAGACTGCCTCTACACAGACAATTATGTTTGTAATGATGCCTAACTACAGAGCGATGTGGATGACGGAGACGAAATGGCACAGGGTCGTGTTCTCAGATGAGTCATAAGTGGGACTAACATGGTGACAGATCCAATTCAGCCACATCTGTGGAATGCCCCACCACGCTGCATACTGATTTTGGGGTACCATCTCTTTCGATACCAGGTAACCTCAAGTTCGTATCCATGGCATTATGATGGCCAAAAAACTATGTGGATGATGTACTGTGACTTATGTCACTCCCCTACCTTCGGGGGGGGGAGTGTTATTTCAATTCCCTTTGCTAGCCATATGACGTATTCTGCACGCATCTGACAGCTTTGTCTACGAAATATACTGAATCTTCCTTGGCCATCATTCTGCCTTGATTTTTCACCATTCGAACTCGTCTGGGTAGTGGTTAGACACTACTTTGCATGTTTTGTCCCCTACCACCACGTTCAAAAAACAAACTGTTACAAATGACTGGTTGGGAATGAAAAGCCATCGCTCAGAATGCTATTGTACATGAATTGTCTCCGTACCTAGACTTGTTGCTACTTGTTTGGTCGTCCATGTTGGTCCTGTAACTTATTGAGGTGGTGTTACTGTCTCTCTCTCTGTGTTTGCTAAGTTCCTTCTCTTTCTGAGTACTCCTTGGTGTTGCGTGTGTGTATGTGTATGTAATTAATCGTAAAAGTCGTATAAATAATCGCGAAAATCTGATTATAAATAAATAAAATTCAGTATGGATGCCCATAAACATATTAGTAAAACTTGAAAGTGTAATACGCATAAAATATATCTTAAAGATATAATATGTAACAGATGCATTTATTAAAAACATAATGAATGGCCGAAAAGAGGTTTGTCATCATGTAAACCTTCTCTTTCTTTTATGGAAGTTATAAACTAATAAAAAATAGAATAAGTTCTTTAAAATCGGTACCTTCTAATTATGAATGAATTATGAATGTATGAATTAAAAATAAGATCATAAAGAAATAAAATTGGACGATTAAGTTGCAAATTATTGTAAAAGTATGCATACACACGTCTACTTTTTGTAAATTTAATGTTTTAACAATATTTTCCGTTTACAAATGGGGGGGGGGGGAAGTGTTATACCCATTATGTAAAAAATAAGTTTTGAATTGGCTAAACTGTAAGATGTGTACCATTCGTTTTTGATTTTGTTATCCAAAACATTTGTTTTTTATTGAGTAATGCTGAACACAGTTTATCGTGTGACACATTTAAAAAACTATTTGTAAGAAGGCATAGTTGTAGAAAAATGGTGATTTATGTAAATTAACTGTTTTGATCTCCAATTTAAGAGATAAGTCTTAGTGAACGGAATATTTTCTTTAAAGATCTCTATGAAAGAGACTTTTTGCACTTTATTTATATTTCCTTATTTAACATTGAATTTTTATCAAGAAAATCGTATGCTAAGCTTTTTCATTGTTTGACATTCAGTATATTTTAGCCGGAATATCACTTGCTGCCACGCACATGAAGATATTTATTTTATAATTACTTTTTGAATTTCGAAATTGTTTAATGTTTAGTTTTTTTACTGTACATTTCTCTTTAGAATGTTACATTTTAGGAAATTTTCAAACAATGTTTGTACAATACCCTAGTTCTTCCTTCGTGAAAATTTTCCAAAGTTATCTGATATATGCATTCCTTTTAGTTCACAGTCGTGAGAATTGAACTATAGGTTCTTCCTAAATCATCAAGATAAGTTAATATATACAATAGAACGAAACATTTCTACTATTTGAAAGTTACTCTTTGGTAGTGAACTAAGGGCGTCTTCTCGAAATGTAAAAGGGTCTGAACTAAATGCGGAGCATATTTTTAGGAAGAAAAATGTCTCAATTTTCATGAAAGTTTGCAAAGCTATAGTTTATTTATCTGGTTTATAATTCTATGTCATTAAAATTTCGAAATATTCCATAAATAATTTACCTTTCCTTAAAATACAAAGTGCGAACTCATTTAGCAGTATATACGAGGGTCAAACTGAAATTTTTTGAGATACACCTAGATTTTTAAAGTCATTCTTACAAGATTTTAGAAGTGTTTAAAGTAGTCTTCTCTAGAATCAGTGCACTTTTGTAGACGAATTTTCTACAGATTAAGTGCCTCAAACCATTTATTTCTTGGAATTGATGAAAAAAATGCATTCATAGCCACATCAATCTCTTCTTCTGAATGAAAACGACGTCTACGTAAGTTCTTTTTTAGATTAAAAAATAACCAAAGGTCACGCATTGCTAAATCCGGAGAACAAGGTAGATGTTCTATCACTTTAATTTGTTTTTGTTTAATAAACTCAACTGTTAATCTGGCTGTATGGGAAGATGCATTGTGTCATGATAAAACATTAGTCTCCTAACATTCACTTCTTAAAGAATTTCTGGCAGACATTAGTGGTATACCAGTTTGCCATTACTGTCTTCTGTCCTTCCAACTTGATAGCTTTGACCAATCCCGTATTTCTGAAGAAAACGACATACATCACTTTTTCATTGGTCGTTGTCTTTTCATTATTGTCGGCGTGGGATCATCTTCAAAGACCTATGCTTTGCTTTCTTGACGTGTTGGAACGTCAAAAAACGGGATGCACGTTTCATCATTCGTTTCAATTTTAGAAAGATGCTGTGGCCACCATCATTCAGCTATTTAAGGGTTTCTTTACTGATTCGGACACGCTCATCTTTTTGGTGCTCAGTTAGGATATAGGGAATCCAATGGTAAACTACTGTTTTCATATGTAATTCTTCATGACTAATTTTGTGTATGCTGCGAATTTAATGTTAAGTTCCTTCTGTATCATTTGGTAGGTACAGCGATTATCAACCATTAACATTTTTCGTATGGCATTCACATAATCCGGGATTACTGCTGACCATGGTCTTCCTGTGTGTTTTTCATCCTGGAGAGAATTGCGACCTCTTCAAAGTTCTTTAAACCATCTTATTGCAGTATAAGGCAGGGCATGGAGATTCATCACCAAATGCTAACTGTGGCCGTTGAACGCATTCGTCTTGATTTAATCCCTCTTTAAAATCATAGAAAATCACAGCACGATAATGTTCTCGCCACAACTCCATTTTCCCTTTGTCACAAGGGAAAATGGGAATTCCTAATATTTTCTAAAATCTCTTCTACGCTAAACAACTTGAAGTAAATCAATAAAAAATCGTCGGCTGTGTTAAAATACTTTGTATTTTCAAATTAAACCTTTATTTATTTTGTAAATTCTCGTCTGCGCGTATCTTAAAAATTTCAGTTACCCTCGTATACAGATGAATCATGGAGCACATTTTATACCAAAAAAAAAAGAATTGGATGAAAGTGAGTATTGTAATAAAATATAGTGCTATAGGATTGTGAGTGAGAGATAAGTTAGACTCATAATCAGTGGCGTAATGTACACCCCGCGTCACGGGGGGGGACAGGATTCTAGGGGTCTCAAAAGTCTAATGTAATGATCTTGCAAAACTTCGTAAAATCTGGCTTGGGTCCTCAAACCTGACATTGCTGGGAGACCCTAATATTTTCTGTTACGCCACTGACTACAATATTAATTTTAAAGCCCATTTGAACTTAAAGAAATGTTCCAATTTGAAGTAATATTCTTCAACATTACCCAAAGACAGACTTAACGCTTTTTCTCGAAATAACTTAGAGAATTCTTAAAGGAACTAAAGTGCAAAAAGAACCTTGGACAGTGTTTAACTCAGAAAAGCGTTCATTTAAATATTCAAATTGAACATTCAGCACTGATATTAACAAAAGGATATAAATTAAGGGGGAATTAACAAAATGATATAAATTGTATAATTCCGTCAATATCAATGATAAAATCACGTTGTTATCACACGAATAATAATTATAAAAAAATTACTATTATGGTAATAGCAATAATAATAATTCTAAAGTGTCTAAGATGTCCTTTTAAATAATGTTTTTCTTCGGCTGGTTTTCCTTATTGGTTGTCATATTTACCTGCAGCTATTGACGTTACTGGAATTTGTATGCGGTGTGTCTTATGTCGTTTCTCTGATCTGAGGAAAGTTACGATTTCGTAAAAATTCTCATTTTCTTCCCCAGTGTTACAAGTTTAAATTTAATATTTCAATACTATTTTTCAATAAAATGTGGAGTCCTTGATATTGTTTTTAATATTCATTAGTGTTCGTTTCAATATTGACTGTCACTCTTCTTATCTCGTTGAAACGGTTAACGAACATTCCATTACAGAAAAGTATTTTCTGTTCTATTTTTTTATAAATGATTTGAGAACAATGTGAAATTACTTATCCTCTCGATAACTATTTGTTAACTCAGTACTAAACTCTTAGAACGAGTGAGTAAGTGTTTATTAACGTTGTGTACTAAGCAATGCGAAGAATCTCACGACTTTGAACCGCAATCAAGAGCAGAGGATGACACCTAAACCGACACTGCGCTTTGCTAACTTCCACATCGCACCAACATGAGAACTTTGAACCACGACAAATTTAACGTGCATCAACTGCTCCACACGGTGGGTCTAGTCTCAAAAATGCTATTTTTTAACTTTATGTAGCTCTGATTTTCACTTTATTCAAATGACACTTTCTTTTTTATTTAATAATGCTAATATGAATCATTCTCTTGATTGTTGTAGTAATGAAATTAACGTATAAGAAAAATTAAAGTAGAAAAATATAAAGTTAAACATATGCTAGGATTATTTCTTTAGTTTTTTAAGTATAAATATTAAAGCTTCGAATAGTTTTGATGAGACAATAAAACTTTGTTTCATAATCCTTAAGTTCTGTAGCAATATAATTATAACGTTACAACAAGAATGATCCATGTGTTGAACAAAGTTTATTTAGCAATCAACAAAACCAACTACACACGACTAATATGACAGCGCTTTTTTCTCTTTCTTTCTTTTACCAAACAATTCTTGCAATTTGTCTTTCCTTAGTTCTGATGTCGGGGGAAAACTCTCGGAAAAGTTTGAAAATTTTAATCAACAGCATATTAGAGTGCCGGCGGCTTCCTTTTCCCCAATCTCAGCTCACACATTATCCCAGAACCGCATTTAAATCCTTTCAAGTTTCTCACCCCACGTGTGATTACGTACAACTGTGGCCCCAAACAAATGACTTGGGCAACGCTTCGAGAATGGCTTGGGTTCTCTCTTTTATCTCTCCAACCCACAGATTGACAGCGGGGCTGGGTTTGGGCTGGGGAATTTAATAACTTCGGCCTTTAGAAAACTTCTAGCGACCCATGTTTGTCAAGGAAGGATGGGCTCGGGATAATTATCGGATTACGGTTGGTGGCTTTTGTGACTTTTGTTTGTCGTGAACCAGGATCTTGTGGACTAGTGTCAAGAATTGAAATCTTGGGGACATTTTTTTTCTTTCTGTCTCTCCTTCTTTGAAGTTTGTACACAGCAGTGAAGCTGTAGAGGACCGAATGCATTCCGCCTTGTAGCTGCGAAATTGTTGTATCTTGTTTGCATTAATTTCTGGAAGGACTAAACAAATAATTGAAAATCACCTTTCAGAAATATTTCTCGCTACGCCCTATGTTTCATAAGCAGTTGTTCATTTTGTTTTATTCTACGCGTGGTTGAATATGGTTCAATAAACATTTCTGATCCAAAAAAAAAATTCCAGATAATAATTGATAATAGTAACGTAAGATAATAATTGTACATAACATTATCTGTATTTTTTATTCGGATTTTGCTTTTGTTCGTGTTTTTTTAATACAAGGTAACATTTCGTTTATCTTTTATTAAAATCGGCTTTAAATTGAAGGAAAACAGAGTGTACATCCATTTTATTCTCTAGATATAAGCATTTAACATAACCTGTTCTATTGTATTTTTAAAGGCATCTTTGGCTGTCTTCGTGTTTTGATGTAGCACAAAAACCATTGATAATGTTAGCATATCTGGATAACAAAAAATAAAGTATACTTTTGTTTAATTATTTGTTTGGCCACTCTCGGTCATTTGAATATATGTTTTAAGAATGTATTCTTAAGAAAATAAATTTGAATTATAATTATGTGTGTGTCAGTGTCTTGCTCGGTACATGAACTTTACACGTTTAATGTTTTGTTTTATTTTTACTAATCGAAATTTCTGAAAATCTTGTTTCAGGCTAAGATTTCAAGTTTTATACAAATAATATGGTTGAAAAACCCCTTAATCAACGAGAGATAAGAATATATTAGAAAATTTAAAATGTTTAATTAGCAGAATTAATGTATTACTAACTATTTAAAAATATAGTTCTCTACATTTCAGTTGATATCTTCCCATTAAAGATAGTTGCAAATAATTCAAGACATTTCGCATTCACATTGTAACTGAATAATAATAAATAAAAAATCTGTTAAAATAACTAAGGAACCTATTTCACTTCAAAATTTCTAAAAAATAAAGTAAATGTAGATTTATCAATTTATACAAATTATTGATAAAGCTGCTTAAAAAAAAAAAGAGTCGATATTTAATTATAAATAGTCCCAAGAGTTTTTGAAAAAAAAAGGAATATAGTCATTCAAATTTTTGTTCCAATTTCCCGTTTCGAATACGATTTTCAATAAATTTGCCTAATAACAATGATTAAAATGTTAGAATTAATTTGTAGTTCCTTTTTAAAGCAACAAATTACAAATTTAACAACGTTGTTTATAAATAAATTCCTTCAAAATCCTACTAAAAAATTCAATTCATATAAAAACATTTTAGTTACGGGCTCACGTGTAACAATATATCAAATAAATTTATTATAATAATGATTTTATTTTTGAGAATTCTTATCTATTTATTTGAATCTATAAATATTCTGTATGTTATTGGGCAGCTCATATTTTGTCATTGTCAGTATATCGTTGGTTATATGTATAGAAAAAAAATAGAAGTTAAAAGAAATCGGATTTTTTTGAAGAATTGGAAGCGCTTCATTTGTATCCATATTATGAACAACTTTTGAAGGTCTTTTGAAAATTATCTGAAAAATATATCTCGGTTATATATATTAAATTAATTTGAAAACAGCGTTTCTGAACCGAGGTTTAAACTAATGTCACAGAAAAATCCAAAAATTTCCTGTTAGAAGGAATCGCATTTTTTAAAAGTCCTCTTTAGTTAAGAAGAGGGGGAGAGGGGGCATAAAATTTTTTTGGAAAAATCATTAATTTAAGTATCAAATTATCTTAAATTTTTAAATATTAGTTTTCACACATATATCACATGTATACATACATATATGTGTGTATATATATATATATACAAATTTTAAAAAAAGGTGTGTAAAAACTAATATTTTTTTAATTTTATTTTTTTAGGTAATTTAGTTGTATCACTATATATATATATATATATATATATATTAGCTGACCCGGCCCGGCGTTGCACGGGCTTTTACCGGGGGTATAACTTAATCCCCATGTTAATTTACTCCTTTCTTTCTGACGCCAGAACTTTTGTGTGTGTGTGACGCGTACGATGTGAGTGCATGGCCCGTGAGTGCGTGTCATGGCTTTCTCGTTTAACATTTTCCTTTCTCTTCACAAAATCAGCACTTCCAATATTATTTCTCGAAATTAGTTTTACTTCTTTGTTTCTTTCCTCTCCGCTTAGCCCGGCGTTGCAAGGGCTTTTACCAGTGAATAACTTAATCCCCATGGGAATTTCCTGTTTCTCTCAGGACGATAGCACTTATGTGTGTGTATGCGCGATGTGAGTGATTTTTTTAACTATGACATTAAAACTCCCTTTTTCGAAATTTTTTCTTGCGTTGGTGTGGTGTGGTACTTAGGAGAGGCGGGTAAAAGCTTAGGTGTCGTCCTCGTCACTTGACCATGGTTGAAAATTTCGAGGTCCGTCGCCTAAAACCCTCGAATAGGCGAACAGTGCGAATTTATAAATCACTCACTCACTTTTCAATTCTTTCGTTGCAATTTTCGACACACGGGAAAAAAGTTTCATGCAATTATCTTTATAATAGAAGAAATTATTAAATGATTGTTTTAAGTATTTTGAGTGTTTTGTTAAAATTTGTTCAAAAAAGTTTTTTGCCTTTTTATTTTTTAAATCACTGATTCTAAAAGTTTTAAAAATCATTTTTATTTAAACGCAACGATTTTGATTCATTTTAGAAAAAAAAATCATAAAATATGCAAAATATCATTGTTTTGTAAAAAAAAAGTTTTTTTTTTAATTCTTAAAAAAATAGTTTTCGGCATTTTATTTTTTTAATCACTGATTGTAAATGATCAATGAACTTTTTAAAAATCATTTTCATTTAAATTCATCTATATTTATTCATTTTAAAAGAAATCAAAAATACAAAACAAAATTTATTAATTATTTTATACTAATATTGATTAAAAATATTCATTTAGCAATTAATTGTGACATGCCAATTTAGTGATTTTTGATATATTAATATAACACGCAATTAATAATGAAGAATTTTTTATTGAACATAGCTTTTATTTTTTTTCTAAGGAAATTATGCTTATTTAACTGAATAATTCAACAAAAAAAAATTTCGAAATGGGCAAATTTTGCGTTTTTATTATGAAATTATATGTCAAAAAAAGGTTTATGCATTAGGCATTATTTTAAAGTAAACTATAAGTTTTATGAAAGAGAACAAAAATTTTGATACTGATAAATATTTTAAATGAGTCTCAGAAATGTATTGAATGCATAAGAAAAAAAGACGAAAATTGAAGCAAAAATAACTTTTTCACTCGCATTTTTTTTCTCGCCAAATTTACTGATTTCCCCCTGTTTAAGGCAGAACTCTTTAGTGTAACCCTTGAGTTGGATGCGGTCGACGGTGAAACAGTTCAAAGGTCTTTGGCGCAAAACTGTTTTTCGACGCCAAGGTTTGGCTAAATGTAGAATCGCGTATTTTTTATTAATTTTTTTATTTTCCGGGCATAATTTTTAAGTTAATGCTTTCGAACTTCACAAATTAATTGCAAAAATAAAGTACTTTGAAATAAAAAATGTACAAAAAATACTGTTTAAATTATTTCTCACAAAAACGGTTTTTTACGAAAATCACAAAAAAAAAAAAAAAAAAATTTAATTCCGTATTTTTAAGCAATTTTTTCAATCTTCGTACACATTACGGATAATATTTTTTTACACGCGGAAAAAAGGTTTCGTGCAATTACCTTCATAAATGACGAAGTTATATAATGTTTAGTAAATATTTGGACTGATTTTTAAAAATTCTTTAAAAAAAAAAGTTTGGGGAATTTTATTTTTTAAATGACTGGAGCTAAAAGAGAAAGGCTTGAAATTATTTAGTGTAGAATGTCGTTTTAATAACACAAAAACAAATTCATACGCAACGATTTAGAAATAATTTTCATAAAAAAGCTTCAGTTTCAACCATTTTTTAAAAAATTCTTAAAAAATGGAAAATATCATTATTTTGCAAAAAAAAATTATACCGTATCGTGGCGAAATAAATGATTTTTCCGATTCTGTAATTATTTTTTGTCCGATTTTAAAAGTGAAAGATGGATTTGAATTTTAAGATTGTGGAAAACGTCGGATCGCCGCTCGGCCGAAACAGAACGGAAGTTCTGCCAAGTAAACAACCCGCAGGAGTAAAACAATTTGGCGTTTTAAGGTTTTTAATTAATATCTTTTTAACTAATTGCAATATCGGAATGAAAAATAGTTTACATCCTATTCTCAGACCTACTGAATATACGCACAAAATTTCATTAGAATTGGTCTAGCCGTTTCGGAGGAGTTTGGTTACAAACACTGTGACAGGAGAATTTTATATATTAGATGTATTACTTTTATTTTACAACTTTTTTTCTCTTTATTCAACGCTTAAAGTTGAAGATAATAACATAAATATTTTTAAGTATGTTACATGTGCATATGATCAGAGGCGGATTAAGCGGGTGTTGGACCTGGCGGCCGCCAGGGGCCCAGCACCGGGAGGGGCCCCTAGCTTGATGGATTCCACCAGTGGCGTAACAAAGAATATTAGTGCCCCCTGAAAACTCAGGTTTGGGCCCCAAGCCCAAATATATATATACAGAAATGGCCATATTATATACAGAATAAAATGTTTTGGACAAAATGGATATGTTAAAAATAATTCACATGAATTTCCCAAAGAGAAATCAAACTGTGAGCTCTTAATTTTTTTGTATACAGTTAAGATTTTTCTTTAGCCGATGAGTTTTATTGTAATCAATACATTTTGTTTTGAGAATTTAAAGTAAGTGACTCATTTCACTATTTTAGTGGTTCGACTCTTGAGCCTCAAACCTTTTACCACCAGGGGCCTCCAACTACTTTAATCCGCCTCTGCGTATGATGGTGTCCACATACAGTTATGACTCAGGGGATCTACAAGTTGAAAAAAAAGTGAAGAGTTCTTGATGTATAAACCCATTTAGTATTTCATTAACAGCAACACTTAAAAAATTATAACAATGTCACGATACTTATAATGCTCCTGGACCTTCATTTAATGTGAATAAGCTCCATTTTCCTTTGAGCAATATTTTTTTTCGCTCGTGATTATGAGTTGCTATTCATATTTTTGCAGAAAAAATGTCGTTATATCTGTTAAAATCGAAAATTATTTTTTGTCGTCAGTTATAAAAAATGATGCATAATTCATAATCTCAGAATTGTTTATTTTTTATATTTTTTTTATGATATATAGAACGTTTTTGAAATGAGACGGTTAATCAAGTCTTCCAATGACAATGCCTTTGCTTTGGCCATGTTAACCTAATGGGCATGATCAACAAGCTCGTGTTCGGCGTAGTCGGGCCTAATGCCACTTAACACCCTCCGTGTTGAGGAGCTGATGTACATTAATCCTATCGTGGCTCAAAGTCCTGAGGTTGGTGGGGTTTCGAAATTTGGAGAATGAAGTGCCAGCTCTGGGGACCACTTTGTCTTTTAGCAGGGGTTCAAAATTACGAGGTCCGTCTAAATAGGCCCACGTGTTGCTTTGAAGTACTTCATTAATAAAACAATCAACCAATTTATTAGTTTAAATTTTTTTTCGTGGCTTTTTTTAAAGCATTTTCCTTTTGCTAATTATTTTTACGTATAAAATCTAGTTTTTGAAGTAATATTTTAACATTTTTTTTTCTGCATTTGATATATATAACTCTGTATTTTCTGAAAGGAGTTAAAATGCATAAATGAGATGGCATTGACTGTTATTTTAAAGTTATACGCTTTTCATGGATACTCATTGTATTTTCATGTACCAAGCTTTAAAAATAGGAAAAGTAATCATATCCTTAACCTTTGTGCAATAAACGAACATTCCCCCTTATCCTGTTGTGTTCGCCTAAATTCTTATGGAATTGTCCAGCGTTCTTTATCAGAATTCGTCTGATGATATTGAATCACTTTCTTCGTTTAGTTGTGTGATCAGTCGAATTCATTACTCTTTCTCTCTTCTGTGTTCAGTGGCAAAATCTTATTCGACTTTTTTGTTGTTGGAACTGCCTGTTATTTTTATCCAGTAGCGTACGATTTGACTCGTTTACAGTTTCCTTTTGTTGTTAATGGAAAACTAGTAGTTGTGTAAGAAGTTTAAAGAAGTTCTGGGTAGATTTATTTGATTTTGTAATGAATTTTTCTGTTATCTAGTTGTGAAGGAATACGTATTGTTTGCGAGAATAAATTAGTCAGGAATGTAAACAGAGATGTTTGTGACAATATGGATTTTTAGAAATAGCTATTTAATGTAAAGCACTGAAATTGCGCATGAAAATAAGAAGTCACAAAATAGGATATCGGTTTTATGGAGATAAGTAGTTTATATAATATAATAAAAATTATGACCCGGAAACGAATGAAATGATGAATATGTGGCGGTGGTATCTATCTAAGCCAGTAACAGCCTCCGGACTGAAGTGATCATTTTGGTCCAGCGGTAATATACGTGCTTAAGAATCAGAAGGTTCCGAGTTCTATCCTCATTGGTGACCCTGGGGGAACTTTGAAAAAAGGCAACCTTCGCGCAGCTGTCGTGGCGCCATCTACCCGCCGCAAAAGCAATCAAAGCGCCGTCAGATCCACAAGACGCAACAAACAAGCCGTCAGACACACTTGCCGCAACAATCAAGCCGTTGGACACACTTGACGCAACAATCAAGCCGTCAGACACACTCGACGCAACAATCAAGCCGTCAGACACACTTGACGCAACAGCAACAACTCACACGCTCGCAATAACAACTATATCGTTCGTTCGCCTACCGACTCATTGGAGGGTAGTGTGTGGCGGCGGTATCTATATAAAAGCCAGAAACAACCTCTGGACTGAAGTGATCATTTTGGTCCAGCGGTAAGTTACGTGCTTACAGAGCAGAATGTGCCGAGTTATATCCTCAAATACTTTAGTTGTGTAAACCATTTTTAAATAAATTTGAATTTATTTATTTCACTTATTTTCTTGAAAGTTTTATGGAAAGTTATTTTTATAATTCACTCTCTTATTTGTGATTTGTTTTATGCTGCTAATTTTATAATTCGTGATCGAAGTGTATCGGGTCTCAGGTGTCGTCCTCATCACTTGACCAAGGTTCAAAATTACGAGGTCCGTCGCCAATAGCTCTCGTGTTGCATTTAAGTATCGTGAGAAAAACTCTCACTCATTCACTGCTAGTTTTATGTATTGCAGCATCCATTTTTGAATCTCTTATCTTTGACATTTTTTTTTTTCATCTAGTTTTCTGGAGTTTTTTTTAAGTGTGTGTATATTTATATATTGACAACTATACCTTTATATTTATACACACACACATCTATGTTTATTTTAAATAATTAATGGTTTTCCAGAATATTTCATTAATTTTTAATACAAAGTTTTGGCATTTATAAAATCTTTTTTTTTTTTTTTTTTTTTGGAGAGGGGTGTATATATAAAATTCCTTAAAGCAGTGAAGTACGTTTAACGCGAAAACGTTTAAGACGAAATATCAGTTAACACGAAATAATACAATGGTCTCAACAAAATGCTATGTATTTTCATGCATTTTTTTTTCTCTTATAGCGGAACAAAAATCGCGTAACAGGAAAAGAATTCCCTTCTGGGAATGAAGAAATTTCGGAAAACACCAGCCGAATTGCATTGCCCCACTGTATCATCGGAAGAATTCGTTGTAGTAGATGATGATAATATGAACACAACCCTAATTATTGCAGACAAAGACATTTTGGAGTTTGATAAAAACTCAAAAAATATCATTGATACCATTCATTCTAAAGCTGAAAAGGAAACGAATAATGCAGCTGCTGTTCCCGTGTCATCCGAAATAAGGAACATCATGGGAAATATGTTCAGTTATTTAGACGCACATTCCAATGGTGAAATGAATAACAGAATGAACGACGAACAATTTGTTGACAATTTGACGCTAATAGTGACAATACAAAGAAAAATGTCAGATAATTTTCCAAAAACTCAGTAAATGTTTTGTTTTCCAAAAAAAAAAAAAAACTTGAGAATTTTATAACAAATTTCATTAAGATATTGTGAATGTTTTTGTTTCATTGATATTTATTAAATAATGCAGATATACATATCTATTTAAATAAAATAAATTCTAATAAATTTAATTTTTGTTGAAATACGTTTTTTTCTTTCCCCCCCCCCCCCCCCCCCCAATATATTTTAACACTAAATTATTTCAACGCGAAGAAATATTTCAGTCCCCTCAATTTCGTGTCAAACAATTTTCACTGTATATAAAACAAAAGTTAAATAATCAAATTTATATTTTAAGATATTATTTTCGGCAATCTTAGAATAAGAAACTGGTCATACATCTAAACACTTTTTAGGAAATTCTAAACCTTGCGTTTAAAATTTGTCCACAAATGGAGCTACAGAACGAAATTCTTTTTTTAAAGTTGGAAGCTGGATGGTACAGTGTTCTGCTTCAAACTCGTTATTACTTCTGCGGCCAGATATTAATGATGCCTGCCGATAAAGTACGATATTATTATTCATGATAGAGGTTTCCGTTCTTTATTGAGTGCGTCATTTTTTTTATCGGGATTTTCCCCCTGTACTCCGTCATCGTTTATACCCTCTCCCCCCCCCCCTTTTTTTCTCTCCGCGTCCCACCCTACCTTTATACCTTACTTCCAGGCCGAATGACTGCAAAATTACCTTTCAAAAACATCGTTCGTTTTAAAAACATTGTTAATCTTTTCGAGAAAATACTTGCTCGGATGAATGTTTTCATGCAAATATGCTGAGCTTGTTGTAGTGAGGTGGAAGGAAAGGATGGAAGATGGGAAAGAAGAAAAAAGAAGGTTGGAACAAAAAAAAAAAGCAAATTTTCTTCTTGATTTCTTTTTAATGGCAATTTTTTATGCACATTTTGTTTTGACCGAAGTGCGTATGTTTTTTCTTTTTCTTTTTTTACTCCTTCAATCTTATTTTAAGAAATTGGCGTTTTGTCCGTGCGTTTTTTTCCATTATTGTTGTTACATCATGTGGAATGTAAAGTTAATAAGTTTTAGATTAAGTTTCCGAACGCTATTTTTTTTTAAAATCTTATTTTTCCTTTTCCACTTCTGAACCAGTTTCAGAAAGTTCTTTGAGCGTGGGACAAAAGCTATTCTTCTTATTTAAAAGTAGCTACAAGCATGTGTTCACAAAATGCCTTTCTTTAACTGGCTGTGTTCGAGCATTTTTTGAGGAAAAAAATGAAAAGAAGCAGCATATTTTGTAGAAGATGAAAAATTTTGTGCTCCTGACTTTAATTTCAGACATCTTCTTTGGTCTATCAGTAAAAAAATTGTTTAAACTTCAAAGTTGATGTTTAATAACTTCATTTTCTGGGAATAACGAAGAAGCTAACTTTATGTAGGTAAAATTTATGCTATTGTTATAAAATAAATTTTTTCTCGAAGTACATTAAATTACTGCCTGAATGAGTAGTGTTGTATAATTTCGTAATGAACTGGAAAAAAAAAGTTTATTTTTTCTTGATCATTTATTTTAAACTAATATGTTTGGTGTAAAAAAATTTTTTTAAAGATATATGAAACTAGTACTTTAATTGTAAATATATAGAATGTTCCCATTTCAGAGACTACTCATCGTGATCGCATCTGTCTTAGGGCTTTCTAATCCATGGATTTTTTTTTATATATGCATAGTTAATAGATCCCGATATACCTTTATTTGAATTTTTCATGTGATAGTTTGTTTTATACAAACTATGAACTAAGTTTGTAATAATTAGTAGCTAGTGCCCTAAATTTTGTTTTTATTAAAATGAAGCTTTATTTATTTATGGGTTCATAAGTAAACAAAGCTAAAGCCATGTAAAGAAACTTATTTTTCTCCGTGTTTTGAACAGAAATCGTGCTTTTTTGGAAGGCTGCGAAAGCAATTCAATAAATATAGAAACTATGGATATATTTTTTTTAAATTTCGAAACTATTTATAGTTATTTTGAAGTTAAATTACATATATATGATGATGTTATGGTTCATATATTCGTAATGTAAACAAACAGGTTGTTTATCTTAAGGTATAACTGTGAGCGTTTGAAACTGCGATTTTGAAAAAAGCGTATGAGTGTATAAATTCTTGGTATTTAGTGTCAGAATATATGTATAAAATTGTTTTACGAATATTACTACAATAAAAAGTTATTTAAATGCAATTTTTTGACCAAAAATGAAGAAAGAATGACACTTTCTAAATGTTCTCCTTTTATGAAAAATGCTTCTTCAATAATGATTTTTTGCCTAACTATAGCTAAGACTTCTGTACCGAGGTTGAACTAAAATTTTTGAAGTACATAATTTAGCAGTGTATTTTTTCCCCACATATTTTATTATATCAGAGTAAAGACATTTTAACAAACAAAAAACACACAGTGATCGTAACTCTAAAGCTAAAGTGAATTTTTCAAAAATTTAAGTGAAACCCCGGTATAGAAGTATTAGCTATATATATGTGTAAAATATTATTATTATGAAGCATTTTTTATAAAAGGAGAATGTTCTGAAAATTTGTAATTCTTTCTTCTTTTTTTTTTGAATGCGCAGTGATTTATTATGTTACGCTCACGTGTGAAGACATTTTGTAGCGTAACAAATTCATTTTGTGCTTCTGTGTTGATAGCATCGTTTATCATTGGATTATGCTTCTGAAGAAAGAATTACGAACAATTTAAGCAACTGAGAAATTTTAACTTAAGCCAAATGATTGGGCTCCGAGAACTTGGACAGTCTTAATAAACGGATTGCACAGCATATTAGTTGTATTAATGCCATTGTTGAAGTCCAGTAGCTGAATGGCTAGTGCATCTTGCTTCTGCACCACAGTTCCGAGGTTCAAACCCCGGGCTGGGCAAGGTTGACTCAGCCTTTCATCCCTTCAGTGGGTCGATAAAAGAGTACCAAGCTTGCTTGTGAACTTAACACTGGGGTTTCGCGTTAGACTGAACACTTGACCGGAACATCTGATCATGCACCTTAGGGCCCAAGGTCACGTATACTGGGTTGGACACAGTAGGCCTTGGCCCTCTGGGTTGTTGCGTCTCTGAGTTAAATTAATGCCATTGTTACAAGCTTTTTTTAGCGGGGAGAGGGGGAGTACAACCCGGACTGAAAAAACATCGACGTATTGTAAGACATGCGCATCCCTTTTGGAGGCATCCAATGGACAGTGGAAACCTCTCAAATCGTTCCATAAATAATCATATTTGTTGATTGCTTCACATCGAGGGACTCAACTTATGTGTACCGTTATGATGACTACCATTTAACTACATTGAATTGTCATCACGGACTGGAATGGTGTCTAGGCAGACGGACATGGGACCTCGAATGGCATCAAATATCATTAGTTGATATTTTAACAGGGTCTCAGGCGCCAGCTCATCAGATCCTAAATATGTTTTATTTTAGAAGAAATCTGGCGATTTTGCTTGTCAGGAAAGTACCCCAGAAACTCGCGAATCATTCTGTAAGAATTATTAGCATTTATTGCTGATCATCATCCCTTTAAAATTTGAATTGAAGCCATGCATAAGAATTGGAAATTTTTTGACATAGTGCTCAATTGTTATGTTTTAGGTTTCAAATGTATTCGTAGATAGATGAAATTTAATCGTGCTTATTGAATGGAAAGGTACTTTTTCAATGAAAAATGTCTCCTTTTTATGTGTGTCCCCCCTTTTTTGCGCATGATGTCAAATTTTCTAAAACAGACATTTAGCTCTGTTCATCTAAATGCTTAAATATTTATTTTATTTGACTGCCGATACATGGTTTTATAAGACTGGTTATGATTTCCTTATATTGTGTGTGCTTTCAAATATATTAAAATCCGATGCTTTCATTGACTCCTCCAAAAAAATCTTCTTTCATTGACTTTTGCTAAACTCCGAAAAAAAGTTCGTTAAGTGGAAAATTCATTAAATAGATATTCATCTTTTAATATACTTAAGAAACCAAATGAAAAACACATTTTAAATTCATGTATATTAATAAAAAATTATATTTCATAGGTGGTTTTTTTCTTTTCTTTGCCAATTAATATCTATTTATTTTATATAAATATTTATTTTAAAAGAAATCTGCTAGGAAAAAAAACAGGAAAAATTGTCCAGAAATACGCTGTTTTTTCAACATTAAAAAATAATTTTATATTAAAACTGAATATTTTAATAATATTTTCTAATTTTAAGCCTACAAGTACTTTTAAGCATACATTGTTGTATAACCAGAAATTTTAAGCGTGTACTACCACATGCGTCCTTAAATCTACTCGTAATTACTGATACAATCTGTTCATTTTATTTGAGTTTTTTGTTTAAAAAATTAAGGTAATTTTATTGCTTTAAGTGAGTTAAGCACCTGATAAAACCAGTTCAAGATCATTGATCACCATAAAATTTGTTAAAGAGAAAATAATTTGAAATGCCCTGAAGAATTTTAAAAATAGGGAGAAAAAAATCAAATCACAATAGAAACAGTTCGCTAAATAGAAAATAAACGCTATTTGTAAGTGATTTTACGAATAAAAAATTAAAATGTTCTTGAAAAGTTCAGGGAAAAGTTCGCAAAGTAAAGAAATTCGCTAAAGAAGAGATTCGCAAAATGGAGGCCTGACTGTATTTGTATATTATTTATTCATCTTGCCGTTTCTGTATTCATTGTTATTTTTATTTTTCAGGCACTCAAAGACATGATTTGACTTCTTGGATGAGTTTTGCATCTGTTTATGAATTTATCGACCGAAAATACAGGGAAGCTCTTGGTTTAAATGAACATTCTTAATTTGACTACCGTCCATGTGATTTGAAGAGATACTGCATTTTTCCTATAGCATTTATCTTACCCATAGAGGCACATCTTAATGGAATTCCTATCAAAGCCAAGTGTCACAAATTTGATAACGCATAACCTCTAAATCATAGAATTTCAGATTCATAGAAATCATTAATAATATTTCTTTTATTATTATCCGTACATTGTATCTGATGTATGAAGAAATAAGTCTGAGATGTATTCTTTAAACACATCTACTGTTAAAAAGATATATTTGTGAAGTATTGTTTTAGCCCAGAATATGTAAATGTATTTTTAATGTAATTATATTTGTATGTCCTTGCACTTAATGTTGGAATTCGTTATGTTTGGTCAATTTATACAAGAAAAGTTTTTCTTATTATATTTTTTAATTTATTTGATGAACTTTTTAAAAAAAAAAACATTTTATACCAACTGCAAAAAAAATGTATTATATTCATTGCAAGTTGCATTCAAAATGCTGCATTTATTATGTGTGACTTATTTGCAGTTCATTCCAGAAAAAGGGAATATCATCTAAGAGAATCTTGGATGAAACGACTTTATTGGAAAAGCTCAGAACTTTCACAAAAAACAATTGTTAAAAACTGAAAGTATTTTTTGTGGGAATTTTTTTAATATTACAATGAACTTTAATGACAAAAATTTTAATTTTTCAATACAGAAAAGAAATTTGTCTTATAATTTCCTTTCTTATTCTCTCTTTGTAAATGAGAATTTAAGTAATTGACTTAATTTTCTGTTTTTAAAGGATTACAGGTATGAGGAATGCATGTGTGTTTTTCAGAATATTTAAAGCCTGCATATTCAACTAACATAATTGTTAGTATGCTTAGAATATTTTTATGGGGCAAAATTATTATTATTTTGTTGTTGAAATCTATTGCTCAAATTATATTAACTAGTACATTATTTTAATCTATATTAATATTTTTTATTAGATTTCTTAATGTGATCCCATTCGAAAAAATTACGATTGGGCTTTCTTTTTTCCATTTCATCAAAAAGTGTAATTACATATCATTTTTAACTACTTAGTATTTTTCCTAAGTATCTATTCTGTGACTATATTTGTTATTTTTAAACATCTGGTAGATGGTAATAAATATATGCATGGAAGGATTTTATCAAATTTGTTTCTGGAATTAATATTTTTATTACCGTTATGTAACATTTGATAACAAAATATGAAGATTGTTTTAAATAATGAATTTTATGTATTATTAATATCAATAAAGAACAATATAAACTTCTTTGGTATAAAATTTGCTTTTGTTAACTGATTTTGTTATTTTTATTGATCAATCAACAAAAATTACATAAAATTTAATTATTTTTAACTGTATTTTTAAAAAAATTAAATGTTTCTCGTGCATTTGAATGTCTAAGGAATTAAATTATGAATAAGGATCTAAATTTATTAAAACGAAAGCTTAATTATTAGTGCATACTTTTTTTTTTTTTGTAATATACCTGTACTAAATCCAAAATCTCTTCGTTTTTTTGTAACCTTCTAACTATTCAAATAAATTCAATAAATTTATATATTTATTCAAGAACTACAGAATTTCAAATGATTTTATTACATAAATGGATTACTTAAACATTAACCTATACAATTTCAAAATTCCATTTTTGATAGAATCTGATTCCTTTTTTAACAGTAAGTACATATACATTTCATAGAATCAGGGCCGTGGGTAGCCTAGTGGTTAGAGCATCGGACTCCAGACCCGAGAGCCTGGGTTCGATGCCCGATGCCACTAAATACCACCGAGTATAGACGGAGTACGTGCTCGTTAAATCAGTGGGTCCGAAAGTCTTGTGGGCGGTCGCAGCAGAAACCACGAGTGCAGGGGGCTGGAGAATATTTCCCTCCCCTTCAGTTCCGTGCCAAAATTGTGGATGTGGAGATAGGTGGTGTCGCCATCTATCGTTAAGAAGTCCAACCTGTCTCACAGGCAATGGCAACTTTCATTCCTTCCCGGCGGGAAGGACACAACAACAACATAGAATCAGAAAAGGTTTGGAGTAAAATGAATACCTGTATATATGTATGAGGTATGTTCCAAAAATATCTGATTTTTAATTCATAAAAAAAAATATTTGCATATATTCATCTGTAATATCTTTCTTCTATGTCCATACTTTTCGTACGCTCTCAGAATGCGAACTTATCAAAAGATAAGTTTTGTAAATTTTTCAAAAAAAAAAATTGTTCTTTTAAGAGCTACAATTTTCTGAAAAATAAAAAAAAATTGAAGTGTTTCTGTTCTTATATAAGAGACTACCCCTGTGTTTTATTTGTAATGTTAAATGAATAGATGGTGCTGCAGGTCATTTGAGAGATATACTTTGTTTAGCTTGTAGAGTCAGAGTTATGTAATGTTCTTTGTTCTGTATGCATGTCTTCTGTGTTGTCTACGAAAATAAACTAAAATGCTTAAAGGAATGGACTAAATCATTGGATTATAAAAATATATTGGGTATAAGCGCCTATCTGTCCCATGGAATTAAGAATTATAAGTCCTTCTCCCATTAAATTTAGCTGGATAAAAAAAAAGTTTAAGAAACGCGCGCGCGTGGAAAATTTATTAAGTATGTTACCATTACACTTCACTGTAGATTATTCTTTGGTATATTTTTTTCCTAGATAAAAATTCTGTATTTGGTAGAATTTTAATATTAAATATATATAATTTGCATTTCAAAGTAAAAAAAAAGAAAAAAAATTCGTATTTATGAAATGTTTCTAAATTTTAAATACAGACTAGGGTTTATACAGTAACCTACTTTTTGTAAAACCGGTTTTCGAATTCAATTTTTCCAAGAAATCAATTTTTGTCAGTTTTGGAATTGTTGTCAAAAATAAAAAAGTAGAATAGGGAAAAATATTAATTTAATTTTCATAAAATAACAAAAATTATATATAAATCGATGTCAAAATATAAAAAAAGAATTTTTTAAGGATTACATATACATATTAATCACACAAAATAACGGAAACTCAATCAAAAATTTCAAATAGTATTTATATTATTTTCACTAATTTTAAAATATCCACTGAACGGTGGCTAAGTCTTGTTCTTATTTTGGACATAATATTTCTGGAAATTGAAAATACTCGTTCACTAACTACTGAGTTTGGTTTTATAGTTTTCAGGACATCAAATAAGAAATCTGAGTTTTATTTGCTGCCTCAAATAATGAAAATTCAGCTTTCAGTTTCTTTCGATTTGTAAATTTTTCTTCAGGGTCTTCAAGAAACATATGAATTGATTTTTCCATGGCTTTTTTTTTAAAGCATTACGCAGATGAGTAGTTTCTTCGATTTTCTCTTCATCAGAATTGGTTCCCACATAAGAATTTGGAAATATTCTAGACAATATCTTTCCTGATAACTTAATAAATTCTGTTTTGGAAGCTGAAGAAGTACAGTAGATTTCTTCGCTGAATTAGAAATGTTTTGTGGATTTTGCAAATACAGCAAAAGAGTTGCTAATTCTACTTGTCTTCTTACTTAAATTCGTTCTTCTAAAGCATATAATAATTTCAAACTTATTTCAGTGCTAAATTTTTTAGTTCATTTAACTGAAATTCAAATATACCTTCAATTGTTAATAAATTGGCATCTAGTCGCCCTAAGCCTATAACTGATAGATGAACCGGTCCCAAGACTTTATGAAGTACTTAAAGTTTAGGATTTTGAGCTTCATTCAACATCAAGAACCAATATCAACCATTTGGAAAACAACATATTTACTGCCAGAAATCTTCCAATCATGTCCTCTTTCCCATTCCACCTTGTTTTTCAGTCAAGAATTAAATTTAATTCCTTTCTTTCTGTTTTTTGGTTTAATTTTGAAGAATGTTGTTTCTTTCTGGAGATTTTACTACAAATTTTTGTAATTTGTAAAACTGATTGTAATTGTCAGACAAAATAGGAATAAAATGTTCTCGCGGTTACAAACACAATAAAGATAATTTTTATAATTGTTACATTCGTATTCGTCTTCATCTTCTGATTCCTAACTTGAAACATTTATTTCAGCTTCAACCATTAAAATGATGCCATATAAATTTTTTAAACCGGTTTTCTTAATTTAAAAACCAGTGTTCAAATGTGACAAATATACTTGAAAACCCTTGTAGAAACGTACAATGATAAAGAAAATATGTGTTTTATAATCTCACGAACTTACATGAGTGTTAGAGAATTTTATTGCCTGATAATGGACCCATTGTTTGAATCCTATTCGCCTGAAGCGAATGCAGTTTTAAATTAAAAATTCCCAAGTATATTAAGATGCTTTGATTGATGGTACCACAGTGGCGCACACAAAAAGTTTTCGGGGGGGGGGGGAGTCCAGGGTGGAAAGTCCACCATTCTCGTATCATGCCGGCCAAAATATTCTTTTGATTTGGTCGATTTTTGGGAACAAAACACAGTAAAAAATTAATTACTGAATAAATAGCAATAATTAATAAAACTAATTATTAATAATAAGTAATTAAATTTTACGTACTATATACATAGGATTATAATGAATCGCAAAAAAAATCAAGGGCTTTGGGGGATATCCGGACCCGGGACCCCCCAAGAAAGTTTCCTTGAGTGCGCCACTAGATGGTACTATTCTTACGTTCAGTGCTAATCAATATAAAACCAAATGTGGCTGAGGTAATCGAGTGGTCATGGTATCGACAATGCTTCAATCGAGCCATTTCTGTTTTTACTTAAGATATGTCAAATAAAGAGGCTGAATCACTTAAATCTATTTTGACCTAAAGCCCTCGCGTTGACAGTTTGTGAGTGAGATGTTTCATCCATCGTCATACGATCGTGGTTCAAAATTAAAAAGCAAACAAGCACTAAATATGACTTCTTTAGGTTTCCAGTCTTTCTTCGAGTGTGTTCCAGGTTTTCAAACCAATAGAAACAGTCCTCTTACTTGTGTTTCCATGAGTTATGTTGATATCATCAATGACTTAGACTCGACTTGAACAACAAAGGCAAATACGACGGTGAGTCGGAAAATAAGTTTCCCCTGTCGACTGTGGTCAGAGTTGTGCATGAAAGTCAAAATATAGAATAAGACATTAAAGATAAGACATAACTTTATTTTAAGCTTATAAGTACCAAAAACATTGAGACGTCTGTCATACCGCTTGATAAGCTTCAAAAAGCCCTCCAGGAAAAATCAGGGCTTAGCATACGGAAGAAGCGTTTGACTTCAGTGTTGCTTCGAAAGCGCCTTCCGGTGAGATTCTCGTTCAAAGCCGGGAACAGATGAAAATCACTTAGTGCAAGATCAGGACTGTAGGGCGGATAGTGTAGGCGCTCCCAATCAAGAGTTGCAATATGGTTTTGCATTGCCCTCGCCAAGTGTGGCCCTTCATTGTCATCCAACAACAGAGCGTCAGATTTAAGAAGCCCAGACGATTTTTTCCGAATCCATCTACTTGATCGCGGTCGACCTCTACCCAATGGTGTATCGGCGCCTTTCCCGTTCAAATATGTACAATGTTTCTAATTGGTAGTTTTCGAACTCTCTTTCAACTGTCCATAATTGAAATCTTACGACTGTGATTAAGCATTTCGAATTCGACAAAGTTTATTAATTGACGTGGAATAGTTGATTAACCCATCTCTGGAAGAGATAGAAGATTCTTAAATTAAATTACGAGTATTTTTAACCAAAGCTTTTCATAAAAATACCGTGTTTAAATATAAATTGCAAAAAGCAATTGTTATTCTAAGTTGTGAATGAGATGTTATTGAACACACACACAATTAACCAACTCTCTCTATATATTGCAATTGCAAGCAGAAATTCAGGTCATTCTTTATCGTCAAACATTCTATTTAGTTTTCCTATTCAAAAAGAGCTAAATTTTTTCCCATAATTCTGGAAATCAATGAGATCCAAATAGTATAAAATTTAGTTATTGCGAATGTGTGTGTGTCAGTTCCTTTAATGATGTAGAATATGAGTTGTGTTGTATTTTCTTTAAACACATAAAGATGATTCTTATCTTTTGCAAAATTAATTCGCAGTTATTTCGTAAGGAGGGAGTATTTATTAACGTCGCACTACACAGCAACACGAAGCTTATTGATGACAGACCTCGTAATTTTGAGCCTCGGTGAAGTGACGCAGCCAACACTTGAGTTAGCACCATCTTCTCCAAACTACCATATGATTCCAAGGGAGAGCTTTGAATTTCGAAAGATTTAATATGCATTAGCCCCTCAACACAGTAGGCCTTCAGCGACACTCCGGCCTCAAGTTCGTAACCGCAACCATTGGGCTACTGTAGCCACTTGTTTAGTAGGAAAAGCACAAGCATAATATCTGATAGATTTTGGACATGCAAATTTTGTAGTTCCACAAAAATTTCGCTATGCAGAATTATAAGAGTCGAATGTGAACTATATCTAACACGGCACCACAATTTTTGTGTGGCGGGGTGTGAAAGTTTGCTGCGAGTGATGAATCAATGTAGGTTTCTTGTCATCTTCATCACTTGACTGATTCTAGGCTACAAGGTCATATGCCTATAGTTCTTTTTCTAACTCTAATGTGATAGTAATTCAGTAAAACAAAACATTTGCTAAACGATCATACGGAAGAAAAATAATTTAAAAATTTTCTTCCCTTATATGTATTAAATAAAAATATAAGAACATGCTTAATATAGTTTACATACAGTTAAAGTTCTTTCGCGCAGTCACCCCATTCCAAACTGGCTGAGCAATAAACAGTGAGAGTCACGTAACTTGGAAACGACAAAGCGACGAGAAAGTGATGTACACCTTCACTTTCCGACCCAACCTCGGCGTGACATTACAAATATGCACCGAGGTTTCTAAAAATCGTTTCTTTTTCGAACCGCGAAAACGTTTCCAATTAAAACGCTTAACAAGAGTAAGCTCTCTTGCAAATTGGACGAAACAAGTTTTGTACCGCGGCCAGAATTGCTGAACATCATTCAAACCGCAGTCGGGGGCTAAAACATTGTTTTAGCGGGGGAGTGTGTGTGCATATGGCCTGACAGGTGGCTAATTAGTTATTTCTCGCCGGGTCATTTATAATGGCCTGTCGGCGGATCCTAATGAATGGCCCTCCCCTTTCTGGGGCCCTTTTCATTACTTTGGCCCTCCATTTAGCATTCCCCCACTTGCACTTGATGGCCGACACATACGTGTGTGCAGGCGCAGAGGTTTCACCATGTTTGACTTGCTCTTTGATGTATTAAAGGGAATGGATTTCTCTCTTCTCTTGCTGCTGGGAGATTAGAAAACGACTAAATAGGAAAATTGGTCGACTGGCTTTGTTGTTTGCTTAGTTTTTTTTTTATATATATATATGAAGAGTTGTTCATTCACAAACTTTGCTTGTTTTCGTTTTTTACTCAAAATTTGCTTGAAAACTGCATAACAGATTTGTGTTGATAAATGCAAGTTAAAATAAAATAAATTTTTGAAGTAAATTAATTATTTATTTTGGTGTAATTGAAAGAAAAAAGTATAAAGTCTATTGAATGTGGGGTAATATACATTTCCACATTAATGGGCAATTAATTTTTTAATTACTTTAAAATACCTTCTTCTAAGATTTTTTTAACATTTTGGTTTGTTTACATTTGTTTTATTGTCTTTTTATCGCGATATTTTTTCCCGTGTTACTGTAAGAGATGCATTTATATCATATTCCATTCTGTAATTTATAAATGAAGCTTCTGATGTAACTTTCTATGCAATTGTTTGTATTTTTTCATTTTCTTTAAAGTGGGGAAAATCTGAGGATATTATTTTGATTTTTGATATATTATTATAATATGATTAGCTAGAATAAACATGAGTTACACAAGGCCTACTAGTGATGGTCTAATACGAGGACGGCATTTGTGCTAGTATTTCAACTACGACGTAACACTACATGAAAACGTTCTTGATTTAGTTCCATTCCAATGTGTAATAGCTCACTTAATTCTATTCGATGAATTTTTGGTGGAATCACAATTTAAATCTGTGAATTGATTATATATAAAATATCTCAAACTATTAAACTCGCAATTTTAGCAACTGGTCTATCGCTGCTTCCAAAAGTGAACTTTTTAATTTAGTTTTGAATTGAGTAGTCATTAAAAAGCATTTTTAAGGCAATGCAAAAGTATTATATATATATATATATATATAATTTGCTTTTTGTTTTATGTTACATTTTAAAAAGAGATAATCTTCATACTTTTCTGGTCTTTAAAGATAAATTATAATCAGAGATTATCACTTTTGGTATTGATATTTGTTCAGTCAACTTTTATACAGTAAAACCCGTTTTTGTGTAGTAGATGGGGACCGCATAAGAAAACGCACAAAAAAAAAATATTCGAAAATTTCATAAATTCTTACAGAAAACAAACAAATTCGTAGAAATACTGCATGAGTTGTTGTTTTTTATGCAGGGGAGAGGGACCGCATAAAAAAAGTCGCGCTTAGAAAATACGCCAATTATTTACCAAATTTATGAGAAAGTACTTCCATACCAAAATAAATAATTAAATTACACATGGAAACATGTTAAAAACATTTAGTTTCTCACTGTATACATGAAGAAGTTTTCAAAATACTAATACATAATTCATTGCTATTCATCGAAATCCAAAGCGCTCATCTTCATGTAATGAATAAGTTCAAAACCGCTTTCGTTATTTGAAAATACAATTTTAATTGATTTATTTTTCGATAGCATAAAATAAGAGATAAGTTTTTGCGACCAAAGGCCGTTGATCAGTTGCTTGTAAATGTCACGATAACCAGATATGAATGGTCGAAGCTCTTTTTGAAATTTCATACTTCTTTCGGAATTGGTATCTATTTTAAGAAATCCTTCTCCAATTTGTTGGAAAGCTGTATCCCTGCATATATTTTATCTGCTCTCAAAAAATCCGGTACTTTTTGTCCGTCTTTATAATCTATCAAATTATTGATAATGTCACTGTCATCGAAAGTTTCATCTTCAATTATGCGCGGGCTGTTGGCGCGTTGAGAGAAAGCAACTAAATGTGCATAGTCGGGAGACTGTTCATAACAAATGAAAAGAGCGTCTTGTAGTGTATATATGTACACTGCAGTGGCGTAACGTACACCCCCGCAACTATCTCCTCACGGGGGGGGGGGCTGGATTCTAGGAGGCTGAAGGCCTGACTAACGCCAAATACGTATTTACCCAATTTATAAAATATTAGAGGCAAAACCTGGCTTTGCAGAGGGCCTAACACTCTCCATTCTGCACTGGTACATTGATAGAAAACATTGCAGTGGCGCCAAAGCCATTAAAATTCACATACCGCATAGAAAAGATCTCACAGAAAAAATCTCACAAAAATAAAATTGCATAAAAAAGAACCACACAAAAACAAGTTCTACTGTATTAGTTTGGATGGTGATCACCTCAGACATTGCCCTATTGTTTTAAAGTTTTTTGTAGACAACTCTACGGAGACAAATTTTAATTCTTTTTATGCTTCGTCATCATTTTATTGGGTTGCTCGTAGACTAATGACAGAGATGCCGAAGACAAGCGTAGGATAAAAAAAAGGTTTTGAGAAATGATTTTCAAAGATAAATATCTGTTAAATTCCGCCTTTGTTGTATTGTAATATGTGGTGTGTTAACAAATGTTGGTAAATGCTGGTTCGAGTTCTTTCAAGAAAGAAGTGACTATATAGGGCTCTAATTTGGTTTTATTTCGAGACGGTGCCGGTGCTATTGGCACGCTGCCCCCCCCCCCAAGGAGGAAGCTACAACTCCTATCAGAGGGTTACATCAAAATATTGGAGGAGATTCTCAGTCGGTGGATGGCATTCGCGACAAAAAATAGTCCCAATTACGGACTGAACAATGGGAATTTTCAACATTTTCACTATCTATGAGTTTCGAAACATTAATTTTTGTATTTGAGCATGTTTGAATTTATAAAATTATATATATACATACACTGGTGTCCAAAAGTTAAGCATAATTGATAATAATGTGAATAAAGAAGGAACTGTAAATCAGAATGGCGGGAAACGTGATATGCGAGTGTAAAATGGTTATAAAATAAGGAAGCCAATCAAAAGAATGATAATAATTAATTTTATTATCCAAAGTAGCAGTTTGAAAGAAAACTGAGCAAAGCAAGGATTCACACTTTAAAGAAAAAAATGAAAGAAAACATTAAATAAAATACTGATGCTGCAGTTTAATAAGACGTGTGGTCACCTCTGACAGCCAGGCACGCTGCACAGCAATTTACCATACTTGCTATGCGATGATGAATGAGTTGTGGGCTCAAACGGTTCCAAGCTCCTTAGAGAGCTCTCTTCAGTTCTGTAACGGAGCTTGGTGGGTGCGAAAGGGCTGCAATTTGTCTCCCGAGCATATCCCGTACATACTCGATAGGATTTAAATCAGGGGAGTTCGCAGGCCACGACATGCGCTGGATGTTTTCCGTTTCAAGGAAGTCATTAATCAGAACCGCTCGGTGACATGGCGCATTATCATCCATGAATATGACCGACAGCACCTCGAAACAAGCGAACATAAGGCTCAAGAACATCGTTTCTGTATCTTTGAGCAGTCACAGACCCCGTGTCAAGGAAATGGATGTCTGTGCGGCCGTCCATCAAGATGCCTGCCCATACCATTACTTCTCTTGATAGAAAATGATGCCTTTCCGTTATGTTTCTTGGTTCAAAACGTGTTCCACGTTCTCTCCATATCGTTACCCACCGAGAATCACTACTCAGACTAAACCGGGACTCGTCACTGAGCATCACATTGGCCCACTCTCCCACACTCCAATGTTGATGTTTCAGACTTCAGTTCAAACGAGCGCGTTTATGCGCAGACGTGAGGGGAATGCAAACTGCTGGTCTTCTGGCATACAGGCCAGCATGATTGAGTATCCTGTAAACAGTTTGTCTCGAAATTCGCATTCCTGTGGTGATTGTGAACGCCGAACCCAGTGCTCTGGCAGAACTGCCCCTCTGACGTCACGCACTTACTACCAGATATCGGTCTTGGCGAGGGGTTGTGACTCTTGGGCGACCTGATATTGGTTGTCGGGTAACATCTCCCGTTCTTTGTTACCTCTGCCACAGTCTTGAGATCACAGACTGGTCCACATTCAGAATTCGAGACACTTCGGTTTGTGATCGTGAGGATTCCAACGATTCTTCCTTTCGTAAACATGTCCAATTGGCGTCTTTGTGCCATCATTCACCTTGTTTGATGGTTAACAACGTTCCTTCGCACAGCAGTTGCACGAAACTTGTCTGAACTGTCTATGCTGCGTGAATCGGTTTCTCCGCGTTCCGACATGCGCCGGTGTTTCGCGCAGGACGTAGTCGACTGAAAAGTTTTGCATAAACCCAATGTTTCTTCTTTACCCAATTGATGTCCGCAAGAAATTTGGAATAATTTTACGAATATTTACTCCATGTTTTTCGCATTTTACGATTTATGCTTAACTTTTGGACAACAGTATATATATATATATATATACAGTTGGATCCCGATTTAATGAATTTTTTTCTTTTCTCCGATTAAAATGAAGGCAAAAAACCTCTCTTTAATGAATAAGAAACCCTGAATTAACAAATTATTTCAACAGCCAAAAAAGAAATTTATTGATGTGGATTAGGTCACATCTTTTTTTTCTGGACACAAATAAGTTTTTCTTCTAACAAATTTCTTTTTTTTTTCTTTTTTTTCAATTTTCTTCTTCAAATTTCGAAGGAAAAGAGTGCAGCCCATTATTAGTCTTTACAAGTGCAGGATGAGTCATGAGTGTAACCTATCACGTGACTTTTTAATAGAACAGAAAATTCCTTTCTAAAACTTCTTTCAAAACTTTTGTATTTCTAATGATTTATTGTTTAGAAACTGTGGAAAGATACATCATGCATCAGAATGTAAATCACACAGTATTTTCTCCTCTGCATTAAATAAGAAAAAGTCTTTCAAATCAGAAATCAAAAAGATTGCCAAACATCAATTCGTCATTATTTTAAAATTTCCAGTTAACTGGTGCGTAATAATTGGTAATAGTATTTTTAGCTACTGAGTAAAAAAAGTGTAATTTCTAACTTAAATTTGTAATATTTTTTGGGTAGTTGCTTATTATAGAATTTCCAAAAGGTAAGTGCAAAAAAAATTTGTTTTTTGGACCCCAATGTTTCGAATAACCCCGAATTAACGAATAAAATGTTCAATCCCGGTGAATTTGTTAAATCGGGGGATCCGACTGGATATACTTTATGTAGCAGTCAAATCGAAATGTCTTTTATTACCATTATTTGTATACATAGTTCTGATGTCTCAAGAATTCAGATGAATTTGTGATATGAACTCTTTGTAAACTTAGGATGAGAAGGTAAAGAAATAGTATTAGTCCAGGAATCCGAAATAACAATTGTCTTTTGTCGATGAGCGTCTTGTGAACATGAGATCTGGTGTATATTAAATCTACGAATAATTCAAACTCAGAGTCCTCTGAAAGTGTTACAAAAATTAACCAAAGTATTTTTAATAATATAAAAGAAATAAATGATTTTTATTAGGATTCACATTCTACTTCACGGCTTGTTAATTCAATGGCCAATGTCGAAAGCTTCGCGGCAGGCGATATTCAAGTCGAGCCATTGTTGGAGTCTTGATTCCACTGAATACCCACAGTGAAGAATTACAGAGGATACCTTAAGTTTGTGACGAATGTATACGCGGTTTTACTAATCCCTTCATGACACTTTTAGAAAAATATTTATTTCAACCAACTTTCGCCGAGTAAGAAAGCGTGATTATGTGAATGAAGTATATTATATAAATTGAGTTTTTGCGAGTTTGGGGGGTTGGCAAATGAGTTGGTGAGTTAGTTTGTTAGTTGAAAATTGAAGGATCGTGGAATTATTAAGAGATTTTGGAGTTTGTCCATGAAAAGGATTACGGAGAGTGGATCCAACGACAGTGATTAAATCCAGATAAAGATCTCCTGCAAGATTCAAGTGTAGGATCTGCTGCATAAAAGTACAGGTATCGTGAGCCTTGTTTAATTAGAAGTTAGCTTATTAGTGTGCGACGTAGTTTATATTGAGTGTGTTTAAGGTATCGTAGAATCAGTTGAGGGTCCGTATTATTATCCCCGTGTTATTGAATCTTACCTCCGCGCTCTATTATCTGATCAGTTATCTTAATTAGATTGTTATTGTGTCTGTTTGATATTTTGGTAACAATAAAATAGCTAGTGGGAAATAATGTCTGTTGATTATTCAGTTTCTCCCACTCACCTAGCAGGGGCTTCGGGTAGATAAAAGGTTTTAGATAGAAGCAGGAACCGTCCAGCATTACAAGTTTAGAGAATCAGGCTCGAAAGTCTCCACATGACATGTTGGTGAAGTTAGTAGGCAAAAATACTGGCTTAAGTATCACCACTGGATCGTATTTAAAATTATGAATGCATAGTCATACCTATTAATAAGGCACTCTATCCACTAATTTTTTTAAAAAAACATTCTTTCTTTCCTTTGTAAAATAATTCATAGATTGTCTTTCTTCATTTTTCTTTTTTTCACAAAACTTTAAGCACAAAACTTAAGTCTTTTTTCATGTTGATAATTATGGATGATTGTTATTTACTTACGTTGTCTATTAGTAAACATCAACAAACTTTTCTAATCTCCAAAAGACCGTTTAAATTGTGCCTATTACCTATCCAATCCCTATTTTTTTTCCTATATACTTTTAAGAATTCATCAATTTTTTCTTCCATGTCTTCAAAAAACACAACTCCTCCCAACATCACCTCCAATACCAGAACTGACCCATTATTCAATCTCAACCACATGCGACAACTGACTGCATGATAAGTGCCTAGACTTTTTCTTTTGTACGTCCTTCCTTTTAAGCTCTAATGACACTTCGTTCTATGCCTCTTCGTAAATAAAAGATCATTTCAACACTGAAAAGAGAAGCCATAGCGGTATGCCCTAGGCAAACACCCATTTTCTAAACTGGAGTACTCCGACGTACCAAATGTCACGCGTGTCCCCAAACAAGACCCTGAGGCTTTAGAGGAGGAAAATTTTTTTCTCATCCCGAGACATTTAAAGAGGTTGAGAGGGTGTTATACATTCGAATGATGAGCCCAGTTTGTAGTGTTTGAAGTGGGATGCGTTGCTCTTGGCCCCGCGGGATGTAGATTGAAATTGAATATTTTTAGTTCTGGTTCAATCCGTATAACTGTAGTGCGAATCGAGGAACCTTATTGTTTTTCTCTGTCAGCTTATATTAGCAACTGTCAAGGGTAACATGTATTAAGATTAATTTCGATCACCAACTGCGCAGTAATTATTTTATCCCATCTGATGAAAACATATTTATCTAGATTTATTTATCCTTTACTAAACATTGTTAAGGTATCCGAACACGTTGGAAATGACCAAATTCAGTCAAGACAGATGTTTTAGTTTCTTATTTTATTGAATAGAGCTATCTTTTGACTTTACGAAATGTACTTTATTTTGTTTCTACACTACCTAGAGGCCAAGTTACAATCAATTTTATAAAGTTAGAAAAACCGGAAGTGGGTTTTGGATCTACCAGAAGTGGGCATTTAAATTGCTCAAAATCTGTCATGGCGAGTCTGATAACTCAAAACATTACGAAAGTATTTCTATAAAATTTTTTGAACATGATATATTTATGTTATTTTCTATAGAAGGCACTAAAATATTTCTTATTGTATGAATACTTTTTGAGTTATGGCTTCTTATTTAAATAATGGTCTCATAAAAAATGTAATATTTCTTATAATGTTTACTCAATCAGCTCTAAAATTTTCAAATTTTAATAGAAAATTAAAATTTTAATACATTTTCTAGATAAATGCATCTAGTTTGTTTTCGTAATACTTTTACTAATATATGTTTATTACTTTTTTCTCTAACTGCTTTGAAGGTTTTCAAAAATATTACTAAAATTTCACTTATAATTGTAATTTTTGTAAAATTCAGGCAATTTATTTTAAATTTTGATAGTTAAATATAGTAATATTTATTGGTATTGAGTCCTAAAAGAGCATTTATAATGTTTTAGTATGCTATTTTGTTAAAAAGTACTCCGAACGTGTTCGGACATCATTTTGCTTTCAATTGATTTTGTAAATGCTAATCAATTTTTTCTTGAGCTAGAATTATCAAGCAGTTAAAATGATCGAGTGCAGTTCACCTTCCTAGTTTTATTTCATACACAAATATTTGATTAATTATTTTATAAGAATTAGAAAAGAATTTAATTCAATGTTTTCTTTCTTTTTCCAAATATATATTTCATTAAACAATTTTGAATAATTGTGTGTAGATTTGTAATTTTATTTTTTTTCCCAAATCAAAAGTTTATAAAGCTTATCTCAGTAAAATACAACACATCTTCTATAATCATTCTATTTCACTCAGAGATCCTCTTTCGAAGTAAAAAAAAAGGAGTAATCCAATTGTAAAAATTTAACTTTTGTCAATAAGGAAATTTTAATTTCATAACTTCAAATATTTTATGAACATACCATGCATGATTTTTGTAAAGACTTTCTCTAAAAGTATTATTTCCTTTTGAAACAATTTTTATTATGCTGTACAACAAAAAATATAGATTTATACAGCAACTTGTTTTTTTTATTATTATTAAATTACATGTGTATTGTTTTTGAAAGAATTAACAAATGGATAAACAAATATCTCTTAATAAATAAAAAATATTACCTAGTTAAGATAATAAACTTAACGTTGCTGGTTGGTATATTTGTATTTTTTTTCTTAGTGAGCTGATGGAAGTAGTTTCAGTATAAATAAGCATTTTATTCTTGAATAAATTCAGATAAAAAAAGCGTCTTATAAAAAGCTTCTAGTTTCTATCCACATATTTTTGAATACCTAGACGCATAATAATAGCACGTAAAATTCATTTCATTCAAGATTATAGGCGAACTTTTCATCGAACAGTCGTGCTTATGAAAGCTGCATGAAACTTTTTTCTGAATTAAATAAAGCATTATTATACACATCACCAACTTAATTCATTGTAATTTGTTCACCCCAAAACTTTATAAATCACAGACCTAGGAAATTTGAAATTAATATTAAACAACTTAATCTGAAATAAAATGAAGATTTGATACTCCAATTGGTACACAACATCTATTGACGTGTTCCAGTGCGTGGAAGGTTAAGAGCTACTTCCAAAAAACTGAAATAAAATTCAAGGTATTAATCGATGTAAATTATACTCATGCATCTAAATTTTTATATGTCAGGACATTGAAGTCAAGAGAATGCTATAAATGGTGCACTTCATAATTCTAAATTGCAATAGAACTAGGTCTAAATTAAAAAGTCTTATCACTGCCCATGAACACCGTAATTAATTGAATACAAACCAAAACAATGTACAGTTTCATCATTACTTCTGCATGATTTTCATTTCTCACTATGTCTAGTTACCATCAAAGCATGAATAACTTCATTACTAAAAATAATAAACATTAAATTTAATGATTCATCTCTACGTTCGCTGATCTAAACCGCAAACCAGCAGATTGTCAATTCCCACAAAGGGAAGCAATACTCCCCCACCACTAAGCACTGCAATAAGTGTCCGATCCCGATTTCTAGGGGTGATGCTTTCAGCAGCTCAACAGTGCTCTTTAGAGCATGTCATCACCTCACTATTCACCAACAGCATTCAAAAGACCCTCCTCCCCATCTTCCTTTTCTTTACACCTCGCATGTCCCTTAAACCAAAGAGAGAGAGAGAAAAAAACCTCTCACATTTTGTTCTGCTTTTGCTTTTTTTATAGGGTCGAGAAATATGACTTTCAATAATGCCCTCTTTGTCCAAAAAACGGGATTTTTTCCCTGAAGTAGTTCTTTATAATGTTTAACTTTTTTATTGTTCTTGTGTCAACCCAAAGATAAGTAGTTTTGAGGAAGGTGCTATAAGAGAAATCAGACGTAAGATGTTGGTTTTTTTAAATTTTTACGTTTGGTTTTTGGAAATTATATTCTGTTATATAAAAAATAAAATATATATTTTTAAATTATTTATTTATTTTGGACGTCTTCAGATTGAATAATAGTTTATGTAAAATGATGCATCTGGAATTAAAATTTAAAACTCTGTACAAGTAAATAATTGCGTAAAATAAATTAAAAGAATGATAACTTAATTATATTCTAAATCATGTTTTTTTTAAAATAATTATATAGTAAGTGTATATATATTTATTACTATAAGCAATATAGCATTTTCGATTTTTTTCAAAAATTTTTTGAATTTTTTCTAATTGAATCGAAGGTTTCTATAAATATTTGCCGACACGTTTGTTCCAAAAAATTATTTTATTAACACGTCTTAAAAAACCAACATTCCAAGAAAGAATGATTCGAATGGTACGAAATGGCCCCTACACATACCTTCTGATAGAATAGGATAGGTAAATGATGAACTTTTGGCAACCAATGGCTGACTAGAATCCCCTGGAGCATCCCGGCATTTGAATTTTTCAGTAATGATTCCAGCTTCGAATTGAGACCTGATGACTAGCGAAAATGCGTCAACAATAGGATACTCACATGACTGTGACTGAGTAATTATTTACTTCGCACTAAAGCAAAACTAGGGCTATTGAAGACATACCTTGTAATTTTGAACCATGGTAATTGGCAGGGATGATATTTGAGCTGGCACCCTCTTACGAACTACCATGCTAAGGTCAACGGGAAGACATTGAGCCCCGACAGATTTAACGTGCATCCACCCCTCTACACGTTGGGTCTTATGGGGCACTAAGGGTCCAAGAATCCGTGAGCATGATCACTAAGCTGTAGCGGCCCCATTTCACCTGACTGTGATTCACACATGATCTGACAATGAGGTGTCAGTTCTGGCCTCAATCCTATCGAAAACTTAAAGCACCGTTTGAAAACCCTTGCCTGAATGAGGTATCCATGAAATAAAAAAAAACTAATTGAGGATATAATTGTTTCCTGGTATCATGTAATAACGAAGGAAGAACTTAAAATTATTTTTAGCCCAATGAAACATCGATGTGAAGCTATAATAAAAAATAAAAGCTGCCCTGCTAGGCCCTGATAACTCATTGCCATCATCAGTATCTAATATATATCGATAGTTTTTGCAGAATAACTTTTTTTTGCGCTGCAGACATTTGAATTTTGTTTATTTAATTTCGTGTTAAATTCTCTTTAAAATTATATGCGTAACTTTGAATTGTGTGCAACATAACATTTTCTATAAGCATACAAACTTAAAAAACATAACAATTCTAAAAAGTGTCCATAATTTTGGCCACCACTGTACAGGGAGAGAGTGAACTAATAGTAGGAATTGAAAAAACAAATGAATGAAAAGTTACCGATGTAAGATTTAGACAACATATCATAGAATAATTCAAAAATAAATTCCTTTTAAAGGAATTCACATAGCAATCGAAAGAAATGAAAATGTCAAATATATATATATATATATATATATATTATAAATGATATATTCTTTTATGACTCTCAAATTATGTCAAGATGCACGAAGGTTTCATTCATATTTTAATTGTCTAAGTCATAGGTTCCCAAACTTTTTAGCCTCATAGACCCCTTGACAGGTTTCTCAGTTTGGAGTAGACCCCCTGCTTTCAATTTGTGCAAATTTATCAATTTAAATATGTTTTTGACAGCTGGTATAGAGCTATTTACTTTAAAAGATTAAAATTTTTAACTGTAGTGAAGTATAGAAGAATTTAAAACTTAAGAAAACACATGTTGGTTAATTTAATTAGTTAGTTAATTAAATTAAAATTTCATTAATGCATAAAATAACTGAGCAACAAACAAATGCTTTTAGAGGGACTGAGGAGTCCAGGGATGCAATAATAAATTTTCAACATTTGACATCAATCTTATCAGGTTTCAACTCTAAATATATCTCCTCGGTTAATAGTGTCCAGTATTTTCTTCTTTCTTTTTTGTTTTGGAGATTGACAAGCGCATTGAAACTCTTTCTCAATCGGAAAAACAATTAAAAACTTTCTCAAGATATTCCATAATATGGAATAAATAACAGGCATATATTTTTAAAGCTAAAATTGTTGACATCGTTTCTAAACTTTACTTTAAGATCTTCGTTAGTGTATATTTCTAGAGCTTAATTCTTATAATCTTACATTTTTTTTTTCAAAGTGACCATATGAATTCCTTGTCTGTTGTGGTACTATGATAGTCAAAATATTCTCAAACCTAGTTTCAAATCTAAAAAAAGGGCATTTAAATGTTGGCAACGTCCAAAATTATGCTCCTTTAGCTTAATGCTGGCAAGAAATGCTGAAATATAATTTGTTTTAATAAAATTTATGCTATCGCCTTGTAACTGCAATTAAACCTCATTAAATTTAGTAAATAAATTTGTTAAATAGGTGAGTCTAGTTTCCACTTGATTAAATTTCCTTTTAATATTAGTCACAATCTGGTTTGATGAGAGCCATTATCGTAGACCCCTATTTACACCTCATAGACCGCCAAATTATTTTTTCCCTGTCGTGGACCCCTTGCAGATCGTCATAGATCCCTGGGGGTCTATATAGACCATTTTGGGAATCACTGGTCTAAGTCTTGACGTTTTTATTTACTTTTTCCTCACTTTCATTGTGTATTTCATTGTTGCTCATTTGTAGTTCAATTAAGTATTCATTTGACAGAAGTACGAGTGAGATTCAGTAAATTCATTATCTTTATTGTAGAAGTCGAAGTTTAGTTCATTCATTAGGTTAGCTATTTCATCTGCGATATTTACCGGGTTTTCTTCAAAATTTATAAAATCATTCATCATTTGTGGACCTAATTGTTTACAGGAACCTTTCATTGCCGACTCTTTTATTTTCGCATTGAGTCTCTCATATTATATTTTTGCACGCACATTTCATATACGAGGGCAATTCGGAAAGTAACCTCCGAATCGCTGTAAAAAAAAACTAGGACACAGAGGAGGAAAAAATTTATTTACATATCAAAGGTACAAATCTCCTCTATTTTTCAACATATTCTCCCCATTATTCAAGCACTTGCCGTACCGTTTTACCAATTTACCAATTCCTTCTGTACAAAAAGCGGCCATCTGCGATTTAAACCAATGTTCACAGCGTTTTTAAGTTTCTCTTCGTCAGGGAAATGCTGTCCCCCAAGCCACTTCTTCATTTCAGTAAATAGAAGGTAATTGGGTGAGATCAGCACTCACTACAGACAGCGTTCCACTTCGTGATTCCTCATAGATGTTTGTTTTTCCGTCCTTGAAAAGGCGTATCCATTGACGCACTACATCTTCCCTCAAAATGTTTGGCCCATATACCGCACACAATTCACATTGGATATCCGCTGCTGACAGTTTTTTTGGCCCAAAGAAATCTTATGACTTCTCGCTCCTCACATTTCGCAGGATTTTCTATGATGGTACACATTTTGTCACGTTATAACTAGAAAACTCTTGGGCCTCCAACAATCTCATTCGCCGACTGGAAGCTTACGGAATCAGAGATTTCTCGTGCATTCGATTGAGGGCGCTCCGAACCGTACTTCCAGCGCCACGCCCAAATGGCGGTTAGTTTCCGAATTGCACTCGTATTAAAATTCTTAGAATGTGTATCGGAAAGTGTAAGCTGTAAGGAAAATATTTTTAATTTTCATTTCCAGATTACTAATACACTGACTCCGTAATCCTAGTGTTGTGTGGTGGTTTTGGAGTCCAAATTTAAAAGATGATCAATGCATTCTTAACGTTTATATGTTTTTAAGAAGTGTATGGGATAACGATGATTTTCAAACAGTAATGGAATATGTGTAAATACACAATTGATGAGTATGTAAATTAATATTATTATTTAAAATATAGGTAATTCAGTGTTTAGGCTATGTTGTTTTACGTCTATTTTAATTTAATAAGCAAGGTTAAACAATAATATATGATATCAACAATTGGTAATTTATTTTATGTATATATTACCGTTAAAGTGTATAATTCAGTTATTTCATAGAATAACTAGATATTTCATGAAATAACTAAACAGTCAAAGTTTATAATAGTTGAAAAATTTAATACTTTACCTAGTTATTCAATGAAATAACTAGGTAATCTATGAAATAACTAAGGATAGACCGTTAAAGTGAAAAATAAACAATTTCAAAGATACGTTCTAAATTGATTGAGCACAAATAACTAAAATCTCTCGAAAAATATATTTTATTTTTCTTGCAAACAATTATTGGTAAATAATTAGGGAAAGCAGATCATATAATTTATTATTTCTCATATTGCTAACATTACTAAAACAGAAAAGGGAAAAAAAGAAAATGTTGCAAAAATAGATTACATTTAAATATTATCAACAAATGTACATGCTGAGAAGAAAACCTGTTGCTTCATAAAAACATTGTGTAAACGTTGTATGTAACAAAAATGTAAGAGAATATTAATTTATATTTTATGAGATACCTTTATTTTACTTTTCATATTTATTAGAGCAAGGATTGCTGTGATGAGACTTTGGATTGTAACTGCATATTATTTTTGAAACAAGCACACTTTTTACTATTGCACATTTTTTTTACACGAGCACTTTTTAAATCCTTGCAACTTTGAACTGTTGCAACACATCGAAGCGTAGTGTCTATATTCGGAACTTCTTCAATGGAAATTAATTCTCACTAGCATATACTGAACTGATATCTAGAGTAAAATTGTTTTATTCGGTCATCTCTAGTTCCTAATCGGAAAAATCCTTCCCAAAGCAGCTGGAACTGCTTCAAAGAACTTTCGAGTGCCGCATTTCATACTTTAACGATCAAGTAATCGTTATTCTATAGAATATCTAGTTATATCGTAGAATTCAATAATTTTATATGCTTTAACTGACTTGTCTAGTAATTTCATGAAATAATGGATTTCACATTTTATCGGTAACATATATACAATCATGTAAGCGTTAAATGATTCCAAGCACCATTTTTTTTTTTAAAAAGTTAATCTAAAACATGACATGTGAAATGTTATTTCATAACATTAAAAGCAATATGTTTTATACTTTTATTTTCAAACCACCATAAAAAAAGATTATCTTCCCATTTGTATGTTAATAGATTTTTATAGCATATTGTTTATGATTCTAAGGCTATCAGGGTTATGAATAGAAATCATATTTTTGCTTAAGATTATCTCCACATATACAAAAGTTCAAGGTTGCATTAATAATACATTTCATCCACAAAATAATTATTTCTTAGCTACGTTTTAAAAGATATGTAGGTGGGATGAATTACATTCAGGGGAGTTCTTCATTGTTAACTGAGTATACTACAAAAGAAAAGGCAAAACTTGTGAAAGTTAATTTTCATGAAATTGAAGTTCTTGAGAAGAAACAAATCTTTATCTGAAGTTTTTTAAATGCTTCGAATGAAATTATTTATCTCATAAATAATCACATAAACTGTTTAAAAGAGCAATATATCAAGGTGTCCTTGTATCTTTTATTAGTTTCTTAAAGTATTTTAATTTAGATGAAGGATCCCTTCTTAGATTAAATTTACTTCATAGCATTCTTTTAAAAAGTAATTGTTGTAAAATTGGGCGTGTCAAAAACTAAAAGTAATAGTTAAACTTCATGTTAGATGCATATATTAAATACAGATAACATCGTTTTTTTTTTTGAATGGTTTAAACCAGAGATCTTCAAATTGTGTTTCACGGAACCCTGGGGCTCCACGAGTCGCAATGAATAAGAACCGAAAAGAAACTAATAAATATGTAGGCAAAAAGTTATTATTTCTATGAAGTTTGTGAAACTCATCTTATTCTTTAAAACTGAAAATTTAATTTTTACATAATAAGCTTTATATTTCAATACTTTTTAAACTTTTGTTAAAGTGTTTCACATTTAGTATATGCTTCCCACTAGATTGTAAATATTCTATTGTTTACTATCTTGGGCTCCACGAGATAATTTTATACTCGTTAACTAACACTGTGTCTTGCATAACTAAATAATTTTCTAATAGGAAATGCCCCATTTTGTAGTTGTGGAAAAAAACACCTATAATGAAGGAGAGGAAACAACTTATCAACCGATTCGATCTAAGAATCCAAATTTAAGCAAGAACATCTCCTAATTTGATGTTGCAAATTCATGAAAAATACACAGTATTTCTCACACAGCTATAAAGATTTTAATGCCATTCAGAGCATTGTGTTTAATTAAAATATATTTCTCAACGTGAGTGACTACAAAAACAAAATATAAAAACAAATCAAAATGCAGAATATAAAATGCGACTGCAGATAAATTCAATATACAAGGACAATTTGTGTGAAAAAAAAGGAAGCACATATTCCAATTATAAAATATAATGCACGGATAGGTGACACTTGGAACACAAATTGATATTATTAATGATTAAATTGTATTAAAAAATTAGATTAAAATTTTTTTATAAGAAATGCAATACTTTTTTATAATTGGATTTACATAAAGTATCTATTACGTGTTGATCTACTTTGAATATTATTTTGAGATATATTCTTCTAAGTATGTGTGTGAAATGGGTTCTACGAAAACACCTTCTAGTTCTAGGGGTTCCGTGAATTAAAAAAGTTTGAAGACCACTGGTTTAAACTAAATTGATATATTTTATTAAAAAGATGTATTTAGTTTATCAAGAGATTAATACATGGGGGAAAATATACGTATGTTAACTCGTAAATTGGTTTGACAGTACAGTTTACGGGCTACCGGAAGCCACAACCGGTTGAGGGCACTGATATTTTCTTTTTCTATCTTTGATTTGCACATATTTTTGATTGTTATAGCGAAATTGTATTAATGCTTTTAAGACATGCAGTTTGTCTATGGTACTGAAATACTTCGGGATTTTCTTTCTGGTGAAGGCGGGAATTTTTCATTGAAAGTAAAAATTTAGATTCCTGAGTATATTCGATAAAGAACTGGTGTTGGCAAGGCAATATGCAATTTGCTGCATGAGAAGAAATGAAAATGGAAAGATAATCAATAAAAGCCGATATTATCTTTGCCCCATTGCAATGAATGACTTAGTATAACACCATGCTTCACAATGTGTGTGCATATATATATGTACACACTCACAAAATCCTCAACCGTTTGAAAAAGAGGTACAAACATAAAAAAATTTTTTGTTGATGAAACTCTTTTGATATATGAAACATTCTTCATAACATGCAGAGTATACTTAAAAAAAGCAAACGCTTAGGGTTTTTTTGTGTTTCATAATTATAAAATAAAAAATAGTGTAAAACTTCAAAATTGATAATTAAAATAAGATTCTTCCATTTCCGCATTCTGTTAAATATTATGCTTAGCAATAAAAAGCTTAATATAAGCATTTATGCAATAAAAAAAGCTCTTTTTTTTTTTAAAAAAAAAACTTTTTAGGCAAAAAAAGTTTCTCGTTTGAAAAGTTAAAAAATGAAATGAAATAAAAAAATGTTTTTTTGAAAAAATATTTACCTTTTTTATTTTCACAATTCCCAAAAGAGGAAATGCTGTTCTTTTAAATTTATTAATAATTTGACATCAATTTGAGTTAACAGAAATTATAAAATGCAGCTTCCTTGAAAGCGTATCAGCCTTCACTGAAGATCTATTTTTATTGACAGAATACTTTCAATTCCTTATAATCTAAAAAAGCAGTAGGGGGAAAATATGTAAAATGCTACATTGTCAAAAAAAATTCTGTTCACTCTAACATCCTTATGTAAATGCAAAGATTTTTATTAATAAAATCCAAAAACTTACTTCAAGTCATCTCCACGCATCGAGCATCAAACCGAATTGTATTCCATGAAGACCTATCCTTCGATTTCCTCCCAATATGTATCACGGTATATGCTTATTTTTTTCATTTAATACGGCCTCCTGCCCCTACACCCTTTTCAGATCGTCGCTCGATTCTACTTGTTGGATTGCCAGAGGGTTTGGAAGATTCTTTTCCATCTAAACTTTGTCAAATGGCAAAATATCGACGTTTTTAACAAAGTGCAGGTTTTAAGAACCAGCAATTTTATTTTTGTCTCCTTTGGGCTTTTTTATACTTTCTCTCTCTCTCTCCGTCTTTCAACGGGTTAGGTGACAGAGTCTTTGATCAGAAATAGAGCTAAAGGAACAAAAGATTGATTTCTTTTCATTTATTCTAATTATGGCGTGGGTTCTACGGTCTTGTTTCTTGCACAGACGAACTTGTAGAGAAGACAAATGAATTCATGCGCGTATGTCGAAGCAAGGAAATCGAAGTTCATCAAATTTGATGTCGGATCTACGTAGTGCTAAATAAACAGTGCTTTTGTTAAAGAATGTACCCTGAGGTTTTTTATGACAAATTTTGCTTTTTATCGAAAAGTTTATAATACTTTCAAATTCGAAAATGCAGTAAAAGTTAGAAGGATGTTTTGCATTTTCAATGTTTTAGAGCCCCGATTTCAAATTCTGGTACTGATTATTTGCAAATATTTCATAAAAATTTTCATTCAATTTTTTGAAAAGAGATAATACTAATTTGTGCTTCAGGTTTCAAATTTAATTACGTACCTACCAAGCGAAATAATAATGCAATTTCACGTATTTAATGTTTCGCATTTTTGTATGTATTCTAATAAATCATCAATTTAAAATATTTCAACAAGTGTAGGAAAGTTAACTGAAAACCATCAATACTAAAGAAAAAAAATGATTTTTAACAATAAAACAACATATTTGGTCGTTAAAATTTATTGGAATTTTAATTATGTATAAAATAAAATGGTAGTTTATTGAATCAAGTAACGGAAAAGAAAAAATTAATTCCTCAGCTTTGTATTTTGAGAACGATATCTGAAAATTGTCAAAATATAAGTACGCTTTTTAATTAATTTCCTAAAAATAAGAGGATCTTTCTCATTTTTGTTTAAAACAATTTATTATGTGGATAAACAGATATTATTATTTAAAATGTAGGTAAATAAGTTTTCTTTTCCTCTCTCTCTAAGAAGAAAAAGAAATAATTAAAGTTTTATGCACTATATACAATATCTGTAAAAAAGATAAATTAAAAAATTTGCCCAACAATAACTTGTAAATATTATTATATTTTGAATCACTAAATATCATTTTGACCATCAAAATTACAACTTATGAGACATTTAAAAAATTTTATGAATTTATTAAAAATCATGATTGTTTTTCAAAATATTATTCCATTTTAATTAAACTCTTTTATTTCTTCTCCATTATAGTCAACTAGATTAATGTTTCTCTTGATTCTTGTAAAAATATTAATACCGCAAACTACAGAAATTTTTTTTAAATTCTCTAATGGCTGGATTGATTCTTTTCTTACTAAGAGGTCATCATTTTTGGAAAATAGAAAATTACAATGGGATCTGCATTAAATTTATAAAAAATGTATAAAAGGTTGAAATGTATTAGGAAACATTTTGTGAAATTATATAAAAATATACTACAGTTAACTTAAGATAATTTGCACATTTAGTTGAATGGAAACAAGACTTACGCTTGCAAAACAAAGACGCAAAACTTTTCATGTCAATTACGTAAGCTTATGCATGCCTATGTGTCTTGTTTTAGTAGAGAAAGCCTTGCAAGTACGCATACCGATTTTCACTCTTTGTTCGTTTGCACATTTTGAAGGTTTTTTCGTAGTCTTTTTTGCAGGAATTAATTTGAGCAGTCATCAACGTATGGATACTGTAATGAGATGTAAAGAGAAGATTTGAATCAGGGTAGTCTCAAACGCAGATTGCCTACAAACTTTAATACAATAATCTCCATACCTAAGTGCAATTTATGGAAAATGTTCAACGAAACCGAAAAGAAGGTTTGGAAATATCGTTCACGAACCACACGACGACCAATGAAGATTGTTATTTGTCGATTACAGAGATGAGTAAAATTATTAGGTACGTTCATCCTAACTTCTATTATTAGGTATTCTTATTTATTAGGTATGAATCCTACAACATCTTTACTTTCTCGTGAATTGCATGCGACCACAGAACCTCAAGTTTCCAGAGTTAGTATTTCCAGAAGGCGCTGTTTGCAATGACTTATCCAGTTCGACTCCTATTCAATTCTACTTGAGAAAAGTAAATTTAACAAGGTGCAAAGAAAATTGGTGGTGAAGCATGGATCAGTGGTAAATCTTTCTTGACGACTTCATAAGACATAACAACTATTTCACATAACACATCTTTTTTTAGTGGAACTGGGAAGCTACAAGTTTAATAAACTTTTCAGGCATCATGCTGGACGTTCGGATAGATTTCCACTTGTTTGCAAAGCTTTGTGGTTTTTTTGTGGTTATAGAGATAAAATATCAGAACTTTTAGTTTTCGTTTTCAGGAATTATATTATCCCTAATTCAACGAATTTATGGAAAATGAGGATGGTTGCCAGTGGATCTTCAGACATCTACCTCATGCAGTTTATTTTAATTTGCTTTTTCTAACATGAAGAAGCTATTGGAAGAAGCGCAACTTGTGTTCTCCTTCCCGAAACCATCCAGTATTGTAAACAGCGTCGATGGGCTTCATGCACAGCATGGATTTGTGTTGATAAAGCTTTGAAATTACAAAAAAATAATGCTCCTGATTTAACCCATTTTTGTTCCATTATTCAACCTCTATTTTAGACTTTCCAACGATAATGAGCCATACTTAATCATGTGTGTGTATCATAGTGGTTTAGATATTTTATTGTATTACATTAATCAGTGTACATTCCTAATTATATATATATACTAGCTGACCCGGCCACGCGTTGCTGTGGCTTCGTTTTAATACGTTAGTTCAATGTTTTCTAAGCTATTCAATGCAGTCAAATTAATCTTAGTTATAATTTTGGAGGTTGAAATAAAGTATAAAACAACAAATTATTTTTAATTTTGCATTTCATTTCTTCACCTAGTGTCGTAAATGCATGAATTACTAACGAAGTAGTTAAGTAACAACATATGAAGATTTAATTTTATAAATGTGGTGAATAACGTTGATTCTTTGCAATTTTGTAAAATTATTTTTATCATTTTAAAGTATTACAAATAATAATTGTTATACAAATAATCGCTAATCGGTGCACAATATTTTTCCGGTAACCCGTATTTTGCTAACCCAAATAGATTCAACGTTTTCCGCACACATGAGCATGTAACATCTAGTTGCCCATTCGAGAAACATGGATTTTCTAATCCCAAGTATCAATGAATATGTTCGGTTTCAGATTCATTTATGGTCACGCGAAAGCCAACGAATCGGAATTGAAGCCTTTTGAATGGTATTAGAGATTCTGACGGTATCAGTGAAATACGTGGCAACAAATTCCGTAGTAGCAGAACCGAATTTTCGTTCAAACTTTACAGTCAAAATGTTTGCTTCAAGAAGTTCCCGGTTTAATTTTTGACGATTACGTTGCACCGTTGCATTATCTAGGTGAATTTAAGTTACGCAGATAATAACCAGGGAACCAACCGAAGTTATGTGTGACATTCCTGATACATCTAGAGAATTCAAAAATCGGTTGGAAAACTTACGTTTTGTTTTCATCACAATAGTGTCGATTGGTTTAAAAAACTATGGATCAACTGGCAACAACCCTGTGTCTGGAAGTTTATTTCATCACAATATCAACATTTTTTCTGATTAAGTAACAGGATTACAGAGGCAATAATTATCAAGATAATTATACAGAATATCCGGAAAAACACTCTCAATCAGTTCTTTTGCCTAAAGAACATTACAAGAAATCGTCTGATTATTTCATGCATTATGTATTGGATGAAGTTCTACTTCACCGTTTCCGATATTCAGTAGTTGTTAGGAAATATTTGCTCAGGATTGATCATCTTGCAAATGTACTCGTGTGTTTATGGTCAGTCGAAGTGTTTCCACGTTTCGCCATAAAAACGATTGTTTTAAACAGGCGTTAATCTCGTGAGCAAAAGTAGAGCGTGTAATGGCTGTTAATGCCTGTCGGAAATCACCAGACAGTAATACAACAGCAACACCGAATATTCTCCCGTTGCCATTTAATCTTGCAAAGCTCTATGTAATGCTTTGAGTGAATGTTTATGGTTGATGGTACCTTATCCCTAAGCATGACTGAATTCATTTGCAATACTGTAGCCAATCCACTCTTTTTTCATGGTACACTTTGCATCTTGTATTTTATGAATGTCCAATGCAGCTGATGCGGAATGTGCAGTTTTTTTCACCATCTAACACAGTGACAACAATGCCCGAAAATGCAATTTCCTATTTCAATCATATTTTCGCACGACTGCACCTGAAAGTTTAGTTACTACAGGGAATGAAAATCCGGAGGTGGAACTCGAACACAAAGCCATTTGAACTCATTCCAGAACATCCAGAAAATTTACGGAAGCTTTTGAAATCCGTATCCAGATTCTCGTTCCACCCCGAGAAGTACTCTGTGCCCACTTTCGACGCCCTTGCTCCTGTAAGTTCAGTCTCTGAAAGGGGACATTACGGTCGGTCGGCATTATCCGGCAATGTTACGGGAGTTTCTAAAATCCGATTTCACATTATTATTGTTTCCTATCCAGAAAAACATCAAGAAAGCATTCTCTCTCATCAAGAATTTTAAAGCATGCCTTTTCCACAGTTCGTGCAAAACACTTTCTTCTGGCATTAGTTGATGTAGATATGAGATTATATTGAATTGGATTGAGAAAATTCGGATCGGCAGTTCCGAAATACAATCAAGATCCACTTTTTGCGTCTCTACGTCGGCAAGCGGCCGTGGTAGCCAAGTGGTCAAGGCATCGGATCATGGCTAGCGTGTCATGAGTTCAACCAAGCACACTGAAACCCGACGTGTAGGGAGCGATTCACTTTAAATCTATCGAGAGCTCAAACGTCCTCCCGTTGTGTGGTGTGGTAGTTAGGAGAGTGGGTGCCAGCTCAGGTGTCGTCCGTGTCACTTGACCATGGTTCAAAATTACGCGGTCAGTCACCAAAAGCCCTTGTGTAGCTGAAAAGTGCGACGTTAATATTCACTCACTCACTCACTTTACGTTGGCAAGATAGGCTGGTAC